>CAJNDT010000183.1:260000-281919 GCA_905221615.1 Symbiodinium sp. CCMP2592
TCGTGTGAACACTGTTCAGTCGTTGGGCAGATGGTCGGTGGCCATCAGGCGCTACGTGCAAAGTGCACCGCCTCAGCAGCTGCCGGCTGTCAGTCCTGAGGAGGCTACCGCGCTTGCCTCAGTACTTCAGCGCGGTCGCGAAGTATCAGGAGATGGCACTTAGGATACCACTGCTCCGTAGATTGATCAACGACGGTCAACGTGAACTCCGTTGACGTCAGTCGTTTGTGTTCTTTGCCTGAGACGGCAGCAGAGAACATCGAGGCGCGGCGCCATCGCAGCATCTCATCCATGACAGATGGCGTGCTGATAGCTTCATGTTTCTCATGTTACGAGAGCTTCAGTTTAGTAGCGTTCACACAGGTGTCCTGATCTTTCTGCCCGCTTCGCACGGGCCCAGTGTCGTCAACAGAGGGTTCAAATCTTCGGGCAGATCAGTTACGGTAAGCCTGCCAAATTTGCTTTCCTTCGAGGCCACGTGCCACAGTCGTGCAGGGTTTCAGGTCCGTGAAATCAGCATCAGGACAGGATCTCTGGTACGTCCGGACTGGACGAGGCAGATCGCTCCCTGGTCAGATTTCACGGTCATCGCTGCGCAGTGTCCGGAGCACAACGGCTCATCAGCATGAAAATTAGCCGTTATGTGCAAAGTGCACCGCTTCAGCAGCTGCCGGCTGTCATTCCTGAGACCATCCCTTGGTGGCGGGAGCATGGCCCCGTCGAAATGGCCATCTGAATCTTGCGAGGGGCAGACCATCGTGGCGACACTGTTGGGTTTACAGCAACACTGAAGCGGTGGGCCAGTGAGTCGGCCAACGTCCAGCGCAAGTGGAAACTGCCCGCAGCCTGGCAAACGGTGCTCGGAGTTTTCTTCGAGTCCTTGCGCAGCTGAACTCAGGCACGATCAGAAGTGCAACAGATGCTTGGAGTAGTCGTCGGCATGCACGCACCGGCCTCCTGTCTCGAACCTGCGGCTTAGATGCACATGGAAAGCAGGTCGGTTCTGTGCTCGCATCAGATTGATTAGATTAGATACTATATGGCCGCGTTTGTGTGTCAGAGCGGCGGCTGGCAGGACTCCAGGACGTGGCGACGACTGGCTTAACGGATGCAGCGCTGGTCAACATCGTGGTCAGCAGATGCGACACGGCTGGGGTGTGCCGACAAGCAACCCGCGGCGGTGAAGCAGTAGATGGGATGGACTGGCCGGTCTTGAGTCGATGGCAATGTCTACGGCAGGATAATGCACTTACGATTTTGAATAGATATCACCAGCAGTTGTGCGACAGCGTCGTCGAGCCATGCAGTGAAGGATCCTTCGCACTGCTTCGTTGTAGTCATGACACCTGCTTCACCGCCGCTTTGGCGACATCGGGTGTTGACGCCACTGCCAGCATATTCAGACTTCACATGCCCTGCTCTGGTTGGCAAGATCGGCGCTGGGTGATACCGCCATACATGAACCGACCAGGGCAGTCTTGACCCGACGAAGTCATCAGCTTTTAGCTTCGAGTGTGCTGAGTCATTTTTCGGTTTGTTGGGGTGTCGCTTGCAAGTCTCGAAACGTCAACCAACCGGTCCAGAAGATCCAACGAGGCAATCTGCGAATAAATGATGACGGTGTGGCTCCTTCTGACGGTCGAGTCGAACGCTTTGCAGAGGCCAACCCGAAACAGCTACCAAGCTCCGCTGGTAAGGTGGGCTTCTCGTCCACTGCAGTTTAGAGCCGGGCCGCCCCTTGCTTGACTCGGCCTCTGCCGGCTGGGCGCAGGTGAATCGAGATAGTCCTTGGGCATTGAAGGGTGCCCTTTGGCTGGCCGTATGTATTGTCAGCACAGCTCGAAGACAAGAACCATCCCACCGTCGGCGACGCACCTGGCCAGGACCGGCTAAAATTTGCTTTGTAGCGGGGCGCCACCGTGAAACTGTGACGGCAGCTCACGGCTCCGGGACATGTTGCAGCTTTTCAGCAGCGGGTGAGCTTTTGCCACATCTCGGGCATCTTTCTGTGACCACCGTGCTAGGTTAGTGCCCATTTTCACAAATTACAATAAAGACGAGACACTCAACAACCTTCTTTCGTGGCTCTATGCGCTGTCCACCAAGCTTCGCTGGCACGGTCACGCTGAAAGATCCAGCAAGCCAACCTCTCTGACTTTAGCAGTGATTGCTTCCGATGCCTTGCATCTCGAAGCTTTTCGGATCGGGGGATGTTTGATCGTCCTGGAGTCTGGCCCCTTTTGTTAGGGTGGTTAGGCTGCTCGAGCCATTCCTCCAGCGACTTCCTTCTGGCGGTGCTGATCAGCTGGCTGCTGGGCTTGTTCTGTGGGGTTATCCTCGCTGGATTGATTCTCAGCCAGGCGGCTCGGAATATTCTTTGGGCCTGCTTAGGGTCTTGCCTTCGGGAATTGCACCCAGCTGCTCATCCCTCTACTGGGGGTCAACGTTTGGCTCGTTACCGGGGCCACGTGCATGAGCAGTGATCCTGACCCTCTGAACATTCGATTGCTAGAGTCTCAGCTGCGGTCCTTGACCATCAACGTCACTGTCGTGACTGGGCCTGAAAGGCAGGCTGCACCTTCGGCTTCCTCGGAAGCTGCCTCGGCTTCAGCCGCGAGAGCTTGCCAGACTTCTGCTGGCCCTGCTCGTGATCTGACCTGGGCCTTTCGCGAGACTCCAGCCACCTGCCCTGATTCAGTTCTTCGGCTGGCTAGGTCTTTGCGCTCTCTTTCGGGTTTTAGCCCTGTGGAACGCATTACTCGGGCTTACTTTCGGGGTCAAGAAGCCGCGGCCATAGTCCGTGGGGATCGGACTTGCTACAGTTCGGACTCCACTTCTGGGCGTCGGGTGTGCTACGTGGTGCTCTTCTGCAGCGCTTGCTCCGAGCCCTTCATCACCTTCAGCAAGGACGTGTACTTCACCTACGTCAAGAACGGACCTGGGGCCACTTGGGACCCAGAGGCTGTATCTCACGGCTTCGGCACCCAAGCGGAAGCAGAGGCTTACTGTCGCGGGGCAGGCCTTGAGGGCTTGCCCTCGCCTCGGAACCGATGACTCAGGAACGGCCCGATTACCTCGGCGAGATCCGCACTGCCGAGGCTATCGGAGGCTACAGTCGTGTGTGGTATTCCCATGCGGGCGTCTGCAGCCAAGCTATCGTTGTCAAGGCCATTGCCGCCGGCTTCATGCTTTGTGTTCCTCAGGGCGCCATCAAGGAGGACGAGCTCGACCAGGCGGTGCTCGAAGACTATGTGGGAGCCTTGGGACCATGGCACAATGTCAATATCCAAGCTGTTGGGGCCAGCGGCCGGGAGCTCAAGAAGACGATCCCCTGCCTGCTCATCGACATGCAGCCCTCCGAGGCCGAGGCTTTATCTCTGGAACCCAATGCCAGCATGACCGTCTTGAATTTCGGCACGCTGAGGTTGCAATCCATTTGGCCCTCTCGGGTCCGGCTGCTGGAGGCGCTCGAGAAGTTCCTCGATGGAGACGATCTGGACGACCGCCTGGAGGGCTATCACACCGGAGTCTCGGAAGAGGAGCTGGTTCGAGAGGTTCCCCCATCAGCCGCGGCAGCCGGGGTGAACGGTGGGGATCAGGACATTGGGGAGGTGCTGCTGCACCAACTTCTGCAGCAGAGCAGCTCCCAGGCCGACCTTCTGAGCGGGATTCAGCGGCGACTGTCAAGTCTGGATGGCATGGAATCGCGCCTTCGGGACCTGGAGCAGAAGCCTTCTTCGAGTGCCGCGACCGCCCCTCCGGTGGTGAGTGGCGATGCGACTCCAGCTTGGGCGCCTCAGCTGTTCACCGAAGGGAACCGAGTCGATCTTGGAGCAAACCAGATGCAGCATCTTCTTCAGCTGGCCGGCCGGGGGCCGAAGCGTTTGGGCGACGTGGCTGCCGCCGTCGGCGGCCCCGGATCCACGGCAGCCTCAGCTCGACTAGGAGCTCAGCCGAAGGTTCGGGCAACTCCCTTGATGTTGGGCAGGACGACGAGCAGGAAGGCGGCGACCTCGAGGATGCCGCGGATCAGGGCGATATGCTCTCCAAGCTCTTGGCTCAGCAGACACGGATCCTATCACAGCTGGCGGCTGCATCCAAGAAGCCCAAGGATCCTCTCCACGGCCTTCTCAGCAGCAGCTCCTCGGAGGACGAATCGAAGCTCCCAGGTGTGAAAGGCATGGCGGCGCGGCAGCTCATGATAGAGCAGTTTGCGGCCCACCCGGACCGCGTGGTACAACAGATCCGGACTCGGCTAGCCGCTGCTCGCCGCAAGGATCCTGCAGATTTGGAGCCGAGGGACATGTACCTGCACTTCGCCGAGACGGTGCCACTGGGGAGTTACAAGACCTTGACCTACTTCAGCTTCCTGTTGGCCGAGATGTGGGAGGCGGCGGAGCGGGGCCAAGCAGCCGAGATGCTTTCCCTCCTGGGGCTAGGCCTTGTGTTTGCCGAGCAGGTCGCGAACGAGCAGGGCCACACTCGCCTGGGCTGGTTGCTGACGGGGCGTCAAGACCCGCCATTTGCTCAAGTCGAGCAACGGCGGGCTCCTCGTCCGGAAGTCCCGCACGGTCTCCTGGCGGACCCTCGCTGGATCACGGCGAACTTGGCCTATCTTCGGGACGCCGACCTCATTCAGGAAAGGACTCACAAGACGCAGCAGCCGACAACCACACCACCCGGACCGGGCCCGTCTCGCGAAGATCCGAAGGGCGGAGGCCGGGGCAAGCGAGGCCAGCGGAAGCGAGAAGACGCAGCCGAACCCAGTTCGTGAACGGGCTTCCCTGGCTCTTGCCTCAGCTTTTTCCTGATGGTCTGGATTCATCATTGTGTGCCTCGCGGTTAAGTACAGCGATCTCGAGGTTTTTGCCGAGATGTAAGACCAGATTGTCACACTTTATCAAACTTTCACTTGCACCTAGTTTTTCGAGTGCTGCCTCGCGGTGCTCCTCTGAGTTGTGGCCCTGCGCAGTGCCCCCTCCTTTGGCCGTCCCTAGGACTCGCCTGGGGAGCCGGCGCGAGGCGCGGTGGAGAGCGAGATCGTTGAGCCGATTGATGCGTCGCCACTTTGTTGCCGCGAACAACTGGTTGGTTCTCAATCGACCCAGCTCTCCCCCTGCAGCCTTGCCGCCCCATTCCGACCAGCAACGTGCAATGCTTTGCAGGTTCGAACGCTGGGCCGCCACTTGGCTCCGCTTGAGCCGCGGGCTCAAAAGCGGTTTGGGCCGTTCGGTCCAGAAGCTCGATTCCATCAGCGAGCAGATTAGTGTCTTGCAACAGATGAGTCAGAGATTATTTTCGGAGTTACAGCCATATTGCAAGCCTTCTCGAGGTGACACTGGCGAGGTTGTCGGTCGCGCTGAGCCGATTCCCTCTGAGACTCCTTTTTCGAGCAAGGTTGCACCCACGACTACCAATATGAGCATTGAGCCCTCAAGGTTGACTTTTGAAGAAGCCCCGGCATTTAATGCTCGTCGGTTCCTTTGTGATCCTCTGCTTCGGGCCGGCCTTCAGGACCCTCGAGCTTTTAGAACTCCTTCGAGTCAGTGGGTGAAACCGAAGCTCACGCGTGTGCACTGCAGCCGACAGAAGCAGCTCGAACTCTTCAAGAAGTGGGACTCAGTTCACTCTCTGCATTTGATCCCGGCCTCCCTCAGTGAATTCCGGTACAGATGCGGCCTTTTCTCCGTGTTCAAGAATGACTCCACGGACCGCCAAATACTCAACCCCATTCCCGAGAACTCTAGAAGCTTCTCTGTGTCTGATGCTACGCACACTCTCGCGCATAGCAGTCTTCTGTGTCAGCTCTACATACCCAAGGAGGCCGCCTTAGTGATCAACTCCGATGATCTTTGCGACTTCTACCATGGCTTCTTGATTAGCGAACAACATGCTGCCCGCAATCATATACATGGGGTGTTTAAAGCTGATGAGTTCGAAGGCTGGCACTGTCATCGGGAAGAGCTGCGCGGGCAGGATGTGGTAGGATGCTTTCGGACACTTGCCATGGGCACCAGCTTCGCTGTGGAAGTGGCCCAGCACGCCCACAGTGTACTACTGTATCGCTCCGGTTGTCTACGTGAACATGAGAAAGTTTCGTACAGATGTGTATTCCCGAAAGGCCCAGGCTTCGACCTTTTGTGTATCGATGACCACGTGTACCTCCTTCTTGTCCCGTTAAAAGATATCCACAAGTTCCCCAGCCCCGATCGGCGAGATGTACGATTGCTGTCCCAAGCATCGGCTGCCTACCTCAAGTCGGGTCTTCGGGTCTCGGCCAAGAAGAAAGTGCGCAACGTTACACACTCTACAGTTCTGGGCGGAGACCTAGACGGGCTTCGGGGAGACATTTCAGCACCACGACTTCGCACGTTGGCATTGGGGGGCCTCACTTTCCAGCTCATTCTATTGGGATATTGTACCAAAGACCTGTTACAGTGCCTGGTGGGTTCCTGGGTTTTCATCTGCATGTTTCGGAGGGTCTTCATGTGCTTGATGACCGAAGTGTATCATGAGATGCGAAACCGAGCTGGCGGTGAGATCTTCAAGCTGTCTCACGATGCTAGGCAGGAGCTGCTGCTTCTGGTTTTGCTGAGCCCCTGCATTTTCACTGACCTTAGGGCTGCTCCGCTGGATCGTATCTTCTGCACTGATGCCTCAGGGTTTGCAGCCGGGGCCTGCCACAGCAGAATCAGCAGTTCAGCTTGCCTGGAACTTTTGCGGCACGCTGACCACAAAGGCTACCAAACGTCACTTCTGCCCAGTTCTGCAGAGCTCGCAGCGCGATTTGGAGATCATGAAGACACCGATCATCTTAGCTTGGGGCTCCCTCAGCAGCTCACTGAAGGCATCTTGTTCGACTTTTTGGAGGTGTTTCGGGGTGAGGGTGCGCTTTCGGCCGTCGGCCAATCGCTGGGCTTGCGAGTGCACCCCGGCTTCGACCCTTCAGCTGATCCCTCAGATGATTTCGCGAGCTCTGCATGCTTCGACCAGGTTCTGGGACTTATCTGTCGACGCGTCGTCGGGTATGTACATGTGAGGGCCCCTTGTGAAACGTTTGGGACCATGTGGAAACCCCGCCTTCGTAGCAAGCGCTGCCCTTGGGGGTTTGACCCGAGCAACTGTCACACCAAGCATGGTAACCGAATCGCTATGCGTACAGCCTTTGTCTTGAACCTGGCTGCAGCTTATGGTATCCTGGCGTCAGCTGATCAACCCTTGGGCTCCGTGATGTTCAGACTTCAGATTTTCAAGAGTTTGAAAGCTGTGGGATTCTGTGAGTTCGAGTTCTGCAAGTGCAAGTACGGGAGTCCTTTTGAGGGACGCTCGCTTTGGTTGATCAACAATCCAGCTCTTTTGCGTCTCCGAGCCAAGTGCGCTTGTCCGCTCCAGGGGAGACACCTTCGCCTAGGCAGCCACTTCACCGAAGCCGGGGCGAAACAGTTTACAGAGTTGTGTCAGCCGAGTGTCCTTGCAGTCTTCGGGCGAGATGTTCGAGTAGGGGATCCTGTCAGCCGATTCTCCAGAGCGTACCCTTTGGAGTTCTGCCGCAGGGTCTTCGAGTTGCTGCTTCCATCTTTACATTTGCTTCGACAGCCTGACTGTGAGACTTCGAGACCTGCTTCGTCACCACCCCGGTGGATCGGCGACTTAGGCAACTGCTTGCAGTGGAAGAAGCTGTTTCAGTACCGTTTTGCTAGGGTGAATCACATCAACATCAATGAGGAGCTTTCTTATCGGAGTTTGATCAAGTACATTTCAAGAAGCTCTCCAAACAGTAGGTGTGCCATTCTCCTTGACAGCCGGGTGGTGATAGGTTGCAACACAAAGGGCCGTTCTAGCAGCGCCAAGCTCAATTACTACTTGAGCACCAGCTTACCCTACATCATCGGTGGCAACGTTTACCCATATCATTTTCATGTGGGCACCCATGACAACTGCGCTGATGATCCGTCTCGTTTGAAGCCCCTCCGTGAACGGGTGTGTCAGCCTCCTCTTTGGCTTCGGCGTTTTCTGGCTGGGGACGACCGCTACTTGGCGGCGGTCAAGCTTGCCGACGACCGCGTCGGACCCTGTGGGGGCTGGGCTCGCTTGGTCTGCCTGCTGACTCTCTTGAGTTCTGATGCCTCGCCGCCGCCAGGCCTCGAGTGATGAGCGGCAGCATGTGAACCTGGATTCAGCGGGTGGGCTTACGAGAGTGGTTTCTTCGAGGCGTGAAACTTTGTACCAGGACTTCTGTAAGTGGGCGGCTGACGAACTGTGCTGCTCCTTCGACCAAGTGGCGGCCTCTGGTCTTTTGCTTAGCACTACTTTGGTTGCTTACGGGAAGTTCTTGTTCTACGAGGGCTCGCCTAAGTACATTTTCTCCGAAACTATCAATGCATGCAGCGATCGCTTCAAGCACTACCGTACCTTCTTCCCAGCTGCTTGGGCTGTGCTGACACGGTGGCAAGAGGAAGAGCCAGGCGAAAGATCTGCAGTGCTGCCGATCGCCGCTTTCAAGGCGGCAGTTGCAGTAGCCTTGCTTTGGTCCTGGCCTGTCTTCGCGGCGGGCCTCCTCATCGGTTTTTGCGCTTTGCTTCGACCGGGTGAGTTTCTGAAACTGCGGAGACGCCACTTGATCTTGCCTCAAGACTTACTGTCAGATTTGCCTCAAGCTTACGTGCGCATTCTGGGGGCAAAAACGAAAAGGTACATGTTGAGGCAACATGCTAAGATCTCTGACGCTTCAGTGGTGCGTTTTCTGAGCGCTCTCTTCGGCGACCTCGAGCTGGATCAACCTTTGTTCGGCTGCTCTCCATTCGTTTTTCGAAGCCGTTGGGACGCTGTCTTCAAGAGCTTGGGCATACCCACTGAAGAAGGCCCTTCAGGCGTGACGCCTAAGTGCTTACGCGGCTCAGGCGCTACTTGGATGTACCAACTGACTGAAGACATTCCGCGCATCCAGTGGCGGGGCAGATGGCAGCAGCGCCGCACACTGGAATACTACTTGCAGGACGTAGCGGGCCAACTTCTCCTGGCGGACCTGGCAAAGAGCCACCGCGCCCGGATCTGTGAGTTGTCCAGCTACTCAGCCGCTTTGCTTTCGATCTTCTCCGAACGCTTTAGTCGTCGGAGTAACGTGACATGATTGGAAGACTCTTCTTTTGAGTGGCTCCGCATTGAATGCTCAGCTTCTCTCCAAGTCTTTGAAGCTCTGACGTCAGACTGTGCAGCATGTTCCACGCTTCTCTCCAGCGGCAGACTTGGGATACTGCATGTTTGATGCAAAAAGAGGGTGTCCATCACTGACTTTAGCAGTGATTGCTTCCGATGCCTTGCATCTCGAAGCTTTTCGGCCCTCCCTCACCGCCCGAAGACTCTTCTTTTGAGTGGCTCCGCATTGAATGCTCAGCTTCTCTCCAAGTCTTTGAAGCTCTGACGTCAGACTGTGCAGCATGTTCCACGCTTCTCTCCAGCGGCAGACTTGGGATACTGCATGTTTGATGCAAAAAGAGGGTGTCCATCACTGATAAAAAATATCAGTAGCGGCGATATGCTCATGGCTCAAGTCGCATAGCTCATGATCCCGAGTTCCCTGCAGGTGCACGAGTACAGGCTGTCGTCAGTGGCGTTTCCAAAATAGCTCCACGCAGTTGTGGAGCTGACCTTCGAGTGGTGGCGTGACAGATTTGCCCAGCTCCACCGTAGATCTGCTCAGCCTGAGATGGCAACCCCGAAGGGCAACGGTGAGAAAAGAAGTGAGCCGTTGCCAAACACGAATTCACAGAGCATGCCCCACAGCTGCCCTTTATCTTGTCATCCAATATCTACTTCGAGTAATATGGAATACAGTTCCAGGACCAGCTTTCCAGCTGGCCAGTGGCCAGTGGTCCAGCTTGTTGGCTCACGTAGTTTTCTACAACTTTTGCATTTTCAAGTGGCGTCAGGAGACGATTCCATCAATGCTTACATACACGGGCTCACAGGCGTAATCTAGCGTACAATGCGATGTCGAACCAAAAATTTGCTCAGCCGTACTGCGCATCTTTGCCCCTGTACGGACCTGTGCCTTAACCGCCGCATTGACCAGAAATTCGAGCGACCCCTGTTTTGTTGGTTTCCTTGAAGTCGAAAGATTCGCGAGTGTTGGCTTCAAGAGCCGTCTCCCAACTTCGGGGTGTGATGCAACAGCTTTTGCCTGTTGAAGGCTATGGTTTCATCCAGCGATGTGCGTCCGACGTTTGCAACAAATTTAACACTGCAGGCCCAGGTGAAGCAGCATCGTTTCCCTGTCACGCGTCATTTGGGACGATTGGGATGCCGAGGTTTTCAATGTTTGTCTCCCTTCATACGGGTTGTCATCTCCCATTGTCTCCCTTCGTTTGGCACCGGTCGGGGTGGCAAAAGCCGGTGTTTTCTCGGCGCTGTGTCCCTTCATGTGACAGTGAGACTGTGAAAGGCTCCTAGTGACCCTTTGTTTGGATTGGTCGAAACAGTCCTTGCTTCAGAACTGCCTGAGCGTTCGCGGCAGTTGTGGCATGGAGCAATCGGTGCGGGGAACAAACTGGCAAGATGTCATGGCACGGCGACTGGAACGGCATCATCCCGACGCCACACCCTGCTGCACACTCTCACCACACAAGAAAACACATCCATGCCCCACACCCACCATAACACCCCGATCACCGCACCCCCCATGGCTGCCATGGACTTCAGCGGCGTCCGGTGGTGGCAGGCTGTCGTCGTGCCTGCCTTGCAGGTCAGTGCGGACACCATCGTTTTCTTGTAGTGCACGTGTGCGCTTGCCTTTGCGCAAAGACAACAAGTATAGCAGCCCGATCGACTTTGAGACACTCCCCGCGGACAACATCCACTAGGTGCTGCAGAAGTTGCCAGCTATAGGGTAGATCCCTTGTGGCAGGTCATGGCCGACGAGATTGCAGCGGAGGTGAAAGCCGGCTGGAAGGCCCCTTCGCAGGGCCGTCGTCATGGAACAAGGCAACGGTTGCTTTGCCCACACCAGCGACCTGCTGCCGGCCCCGGTTCGTCATGAGCACACATGCTTTGCTTTCTCAGTTCAGCAGGTCAGATCAAACGGGCATCGCAAAGTCGCCGAGCGGAAGATTGGAGACGCTCTGAAGGCAACAAAACCATCAGTGTGCCGGAGACGCCTGCCTACCACGGCATCGAAGCTTTCATCGGGGTCATACGTGCACTTCGACGTCAAGGACAGGCCTATCGTCAGGTTCCAGTACAGCGGCCTGATGACACCTATGTTGTCTTGCAAACGCCGAGGGGACCTACATTATGGAGACTCGGAGACATCGGGCTCGGATGTTTGGTTCAGTGGCAAGCGTTTGGGGCTTTTGTCGTGATTGGATTGCATGGGCGCCTGTCCCGGCGCTTCACTTTGTGGATGACGTCGGTGCTTCGGAAACGCAGCAAGAAGCGCACGCCAGTTTTGTCAGCATCCAGATCATGGGCTACGATTTGGGCTTCCCTCTCAAATCATCCCAAGCTCAGCCGCCGGCCCAGACTCCAGCAACTACAAGGCGTGGAGTTGACAGCCTATCAGGACCACGTCCTGGTGCAGGCGACGAAGGAGAGGGTCACCTGCTTGGACAACCAGATCGCAGAGGCCCTGGTTGAAGACACGTTGACGCCGTCACAAGCGGCGACGTTGCCGGGGGAAACTCCAGTTTCCAACAGCAGCAGCATCCTATAATTCGTCTCAGGTTGGATGGAAGCTGAAGCCTGGACTGAGAAGTGCGCGAGAGTCCTTCGTTTCGCACTTGCTATGCAGAAGCCGCGAAAGATCCCGATGCAGCAGCGGATCGAGCCATCATCTGCGCGGACGCCGTCCTCCAACTGAATGGCCACATGGTCAAGATCACAGACCGCAGACGTGGATGCCTGCCACGATTGGAGCAACAGCAACCCGGCAGCCTTCTACAATGGCTTTGGCTTCGTGGTCAAAACCTAGCAACACTGTGGTATGCAGCTGGCAGCGTGCCGTACTGGTTCACGAGACATTTATTTCTGTTCCAAAAGAGCATACATCTTCATTTTGGAAACGACCGCGCAGATCACACCCGTCCTCGTGGTGAAGGATCACTTGCAGACGCAGCTCCTCATGTTCATGGACAACGAGCCTTCCCGACGAACCTTTGTCAAGGGTTACGGCAAGGACATGAACGCGAACAAGTTGATGCAGGTCGCCTGGCGATTTTTCGAAGAAGCAGAGTCCGGCAGAGTTCCGGCCAGAGCGGCAACGCATTGCTTCCTCAGCAAACATCAGCGACCAAGTGAGCCGCTTCGAGTTCTCCGAAGCGAAACGACAAGGCTGGATTTGGCTGCAGCATGATTGGGATGCCCTACCGAGAGCTGTGCAGGAAGGTGCCCTCGTTTGCCAGCTGTAGCTTTGTCACGTGCGTTCGTGGGCTGAGGGCCATAAGTGCGATGTTGATGGTTTAGGGCCGCGGTCGTCGCACCTTTGGTGCACGAGGCCAGGAGCTAGTTGCTGAAACCTCTGTGCGCCGCCTGCGTGCGACCATTGTGCACTCTTGTGAAAACGAAGGTCGCTGTAGCGCTGAACTTGTTGCTTTAGGGTCTGCGGAATAGGGAGCGTGTCATCACCTGTCCCATTCGCAGTTCTTCAACAGAGCCCTGCTTGGCGATCCATTGTCCACAAAAACCGTAGTGTGCCTGTAGCCTCGGAGCCCCTGGAGCAAGAATGGCGAGTGGGATCGGTGGTGCCTTAAGTATCCGATCATTGTCGGGTTGCCTAAGTATAGGTACCTCCGCGACGGGGGGTTCTGCTTGGCTCGTTGGTCTGTCAGGAGTGGGTTCAGGCTTGGGTCTGTTGTGCACGGGGGGTACCGGGATTACCAGAATAAATTGCCGCGGGGACCGATAAACGGTTCTTCCTGATGTGCACTGGGCGGTTCATCTCGGTGCGGGTGGTGTGGCCTGGAGCGACACGCATAATTGAGGACATGTTGCTTCAACGATTGCCAGGACTGCAGGATCTTGTGGCAATGGCAACATCTTCGCATCCCATCCACACTGTGGTCTTGTGGTTGATACAGTTTGGCCTCTTGTGGGTTCACTATGTTCACTTCAACTTTATTTATTTACCCTTATGTACTGTGCCCTGGGGGAGATCCTGGCGCCTAGCAAATCCGAAGCAGACCGCGTTTTGTGTGGTCACGGTGTTCGACCGACCGAACGTTCGGGTTCGGTATCAATTCTAAATGTGTTCGGAACCCACAAAGATCCTTAATTAATCGGTTTGAAAGCTTTCCTGTTTTCGTCCAGGCACGACATGACCAGACAGCAGCTGCAAGAATACTTCGAGGCACAAGTGAAGCTTTTGGGAAGCCGCACAGAATCGGTTGCGTTCGTCAACCCATTTTTGTTGACAGGGCTTCGGCGAAGTTGATGTTTTGCATCTCATCTCCGATCCTTTCGCTGTGGAACCCTTGAACGAAGGGTGCGCCCATGGTTTCTTGATGGATTCGTGGGCACGCAACGGTATTATTTTCGCAAACTCAAACACATTTCGCCCGCGTGCAGCGCTGCTTGCCCTCATCGGGTCCCTCCAGTGCGAAGCAGCATAGCATAGCGAGGACGAGCCCAGGAGCATGCGGACTTACATGCAGCATCTCTGCACAGGCTTCCCTTTACCACTGCCAAGCCAAGGTACATCGGCAATAGAACCACCACCACCACCACCACCACCACGCAGTCGACATGGCGCTTTGGACGGAGATGAACCAATTAACCGTGCAGATCTCGCGGAACTCACTGTGACATGTTTTACTGCACATGACTTTATGCCACCCGGCGAAACCAAAATGCTGACTAAGTAACCATTGATTGACATGAGCAAAATGCAACATGCCAACACTCAGCTTGAAATTCCAAATGTCAGCCACCAGCGCAAAGACAGGATTCAATTGCATAGCCAATGCTATGAGGGTGTGAACAGCTTGTATGGCCCGTAGCTTGCTAGCTGAAGCCACATGATGCAAGAATAGGGTCACAACTGCATGATTTGCAGCTGTGGACTGGATGTATGGCAGCAGGTACGTGCGGTTCAAGCACCATCGTGATGCTCTCCGGTGCATCGAAGCGCTGACACCTGCGGACCCTGAGGAGGCTGGCACTGTGCACACCGCTCCCCGTTGTACGGATATGATATGTTTCCCTACGAAACATTGAGTCGCGGCTCTGCGCTTCGAATGGGGTCGCCTTCTTTACAACGCAGACGACGGGCAGATGCAATGCCGGTTTGAGAATGGCCCACGCTTGCCAAGCCATTCGAGTTTTGAAGAACGTGACATTATGATAGATTTCTTTTCCCAGCAGCAAAGACATCGGCCGTCTGCTGCTTGGATGTGGAATCTGCATGCTTGCTGCATGACGAGAGTTACTTCCATATCTTCCATAAGTTAGTCAGTTCTCGGACAGTCATCCCATGATGGCACCGTGATGTCGGTGGCAACAATCCACTGAAGACCGGCTTTACCTTCTGCAGGGGGTTCTTTTAGATTGTATTCGGCTCCAGCAAGCATGAATGCTCCGCCCCACTTACACGCACGACCGCATGCTCATTGACTGCAAAAGCCCTGTTGGTCCCCGCGAGCCCGAATGCTAGAGTTTGCACTCGCCAAAGTCGATGTCTTGGCGTGCTGCACCTTCCGAGTTGAGCGAGCAAGAACAAAGCGGAGCCAGGCAGATCCCACGGATCTTGCAGGCACATGGTCTGAGACCTCCAAGCATGTTTGCAATAAACAGCCGTTGTTTTCTGTGGTGGTTTAAGCGGTGCCAGGTCGGAACGTGTCCTGCAGCGCAAGAACAACTGCTACAGGTGGCACTGTCCGCTTTGGAGAAGAAGCAAGTCTAGTCAAATATTTATACTTTTACATCGGAATGGTTCATTTGGCTGGGCTTCGAGACTTTGCATGCGAATAAGGCGCCTGTCGGCTTGTTGCCGACCACGAGCAAATAGGCCATTTCTACGGTTTCTAGGTCGTGTCGGGGCGCGTGGTGTCTTGGATGGCATTTTGATAGCAGCAGTCATGTGTCTCGTTGTTCAAAGCGGCCTCAACTTGCGCAATAGTTGCAAGGTGTAACTTGCAATCAATAAGCTTTGTTTGCATGGGCATGCGCTCGCGGATTGTGCAGCCGGACCGTGGCAGCCGAATCCGTTCACAGCGATAGCTGCTTGCCCGCCAAGTTGCTTGCTTTGACAGCGTGCAGGTTCAACCTCGTGTCAGAATTGGCTTGCAGCTCAGCTCGTGGTTCTACGTGCTTTTATCTGAGAAGCATCCTGTAGAAAACGGAGGTCGGGGCTGATGGATCTGGACTGGAGAAGATGAAGGCCGAAGCAAGGCTGAAGGCGCTTGGGAACGCTGGGAGCATGCGACATCCAAGCAAGAGCTCGAGCTTGCCAACAGGGTCTTTGGATCCTGGGCGACAGCCTTCAACTCAAGGAGCTTTACATGTTCTGAGTGGCTGCGCTTGGCTCTGCGATTCCTACTTCTGTCTGGAAGACTGTGAAAGGATCGCACAGCTCCGCAAGCTTCCGGCAGGCCGAATCATTCGCGGCAAGTTGCTGCCATCCTAGCAAAGGGGCTGGAGGGAGGGAAGGAGGAAGTGCAGGTAAACGCAGAGAACCAATGAATGAAACTGGAATGTGGTGCAGGCAACTTCACTTTGTTGGTCGGTGTTCAGAGGAGGCAGACGCGAGAGACTGAGCCCTGCATTGCAAGTATTCTGCTCTATGGCCTTTGATCAGTGTCGTCGCCGCTTTACATGCTGCTTGCCAAGGTTCGATTCTTCCGTGATGTGCTGGAGCGGGAAATCGAGGCGATCTGACCACCAGCAGCCGACATCAGCATGGTCATGAGTCACAGGGTCATTCCTGCCTGTCATCTGCAGGTAATACACAAGAAAATTTCGTCGCGTCTCGAGAAGCGCAGGCACAAGGCAATCAGCGGGCACAACCCTTCATCCTTCATGTCAGTGTGTTGCAAGCATTTCGCAAGGAGCTGGGAAGAGGCCGGCCATTTTACTTTGCAGCTGCTGGTCTCAGCATGCCTGGTGCCTTCTGATTCTGCTTGTTGAGGAGTGGGCAAGGTACACAGCTCAGTTTCTTTCTGAATGCATTGATTGACTGGCGCCGCTGTCGCCAGATCGTGCAATCTTCACGTGAGATGGCTTGAGGCATCAGCTGAATCTGGGCGAGGCTTATTACCGCCAACTTTCGAATGGGGGGCCTAGATAGATGCAGCTGCGTCCTACAGCCACACAAATTGGAAGATGACTCGCTGAAAATGCATGGGCACTGCAGTGCGAGCCATCGTCTTCCTGTCCGGCCGGTGTCGTGCTGTCAATAGGCTGAGTCCAATCGGTGAGATGTTTGTCAGTTGAGGCGTCTGACATGGAGCTAGAAAAGGGCAGCTTCAACGTGAGCTCTTGTGACAGCTTGGTTACTGAGAAGGTGACGGCACTGTGCTCGCTCGCTTTGACATTGTTGCTCTGGTTCAGCCTGGCACTTCTGCACACGTTCGTGCAGTGCACTCGCCTGAGACTGACTACTTCTGCAGATGTCCTGTCAACCGAGAGAGACTGCAGCGCAGCAATGAAGGACTAGGAGGCGTACGACCAAATGCAACCGTAACGAAGCATATCTCATGTCAGAAACTGCTCTCTAAGCTAAATGCCGCCGCCGATGACACGCCATCGCCGCTGGGTCCGGCAGCAGCTGGAGACGTGGGCGTGTCTTGGCGCACAACATGAGCGGTACTCTGCAAGGCTCGGCTCTGGCGGCTCTGTCCGAGGAACTGGCCCGACAGCGTTCACCTCGTCTTCGTGCGGATGCTCGTCGAGGAACTCTCGGAGCAGTTGGATGTGGCCCACGATGCTTCATCCCGGCAGCTCGCTCGCCTGTCTATCATGCGGAACCTCACCCCCAAGCGCAAAGGGAGAGCTGAATTTGAATCACGGAAGATGTCGTGCCAGATCAGGCAGATCCGGAACCTCAAGAAGCAGCGAGGGCCTGAGAAGCAGGAGTAGACAGTGAGAGCGAGCGAGGGAGTCAGAGATGAAGTGCTTGCAGGTTGTCGAGACGGAACACGAAGATCTCCGAACTCGAGCGCAGTCTCCACGAGACTCAGTATGCCGGCTGCACGACATCCCCCATGCTTGCCAACTGCGCTGGCATGTTGGCCAGCAAGCACCTGCAGCACTAGCACGAGCCCAGGCACTGCAACGCGGAGCGGCCCCTGGCAGAGAACTGTGCTGCCCAGGCCAGACTCTGGGGAGCATGCAGTGTTTTCTCCCAGGCAGATGAGGTCAATGCTTGTCAGTCTGGGAGCTTGAATCGTTGATTCAACATGGGCAACCGGGCAACCATGGAACATGATGGAACTTTGCAAAAGGTGCCGACCTGTTCAAGCCAGGAGACCGAGTCGCTAAACGCTAACTTCTGCACAGCATCGTAGGAGCCATCGTTGTGGCTTTCGATCACTCGAGAGCAGAGCGCAGACAGCGGCGATCTGTGCCTCGCTTGCAGTGGGCACCTCGAACTTCTCAGGGCCTTGGTGAAGAAAGCTTCCACAGGCATGACGGCTGCCCCGTCGCTGCATCGACACCCCGTGCGGGCACCACAGAGCGCCTTGGGCCGCAATCCTTCTTTCCAGCTTTTCTGAGGGATGCTCGCAGCACTCTGCTGCCGAGGAGCCAGGAACCGAACCCTCAGTCGGACACTGAGCCACTGAGCTGTGCTGGCAGCACCTGCCTTGCGGACGCTCATCACTTTGTCTTCTAGTGATTCTGGTGTCGGCGAGCCGAGGACCCGCTCGGGCAGAAAAAGCGGCGGCGGCGACAGTGAAGCCAGCACGAGACTGCCCGACGGCAACAGCAGCGATTCAGACATCGACGAAGAGTGGTCCGGGGAGGAATTCGCCCCTCACGACCTCCTCATGTGCCTGGGCCGCATGTGAACTGCGTGCTTGCATCGACTTTCGTTTGCTTTCGGCGGATTCGCAGACATGCTGTGCAAGATCTCGTCCGCAGAAGCCTCAGGACAAATCTGTTGCCGTTCTTGAGCGCGGCTTGGCTGCGAAGTGGCCAGTGCAGGGGTGTCGACAAGACGTTGCAAGAGGTGTTGTCGGCGGATCCTTTGCGCATCTCTTCCCGCTACAGGTGCAGGAGCTGCGCAACGGGCGCGTACTCTCGCGGCTTACGCGAAGGTGCAAGCAAGGGCTGCGGTCTGACGCCTCCCTCTGCGTGCTCCTTTCTTGGAGACCTCTGCTTGAAGACGATAAACGTGCCACGCAGGCCTTGACAGCGCACGTGGCTGAGGTGGGCAGCATGGACAGGCTCGGAAACGGTTTTGCGAAGTAGCGTCAACATCGAGCGGTTTGTCGACATCCTTCTTGCATGTTGCGATAATTGCACGTCACACTCGGATTTGCTCCCGTTCTTTCAGCAAAAATGGATGGACGGATGGTCCGTGATTTTTGAGGAAGAACCGTCGATCGATCGTCCTGTCTACAATACGAAAAGCAAGCGGTGTTCGTCATGCCTTTGCTGCTGCTGCTGCAGAGTAAGCAAGCTGCGCAATGCAGATCAATGCAGCACATGCAGCACATGGACATGTTTTCAGACCCACAGTCATGCACAGCAGGTCGTATCATTCCCACCTTCATTGCACCGGCATGTTGAATCAAGCAAGTCACGGAGATAGGCTAGGCAGTTTTATCAGTCACCGAGTGACGCTGTACACTTGTGCAGGCCAGAACAGATTGTCGCTTTCGTGGAGCAGATGGATCTGGTCGGAAGTAACCCGGATACACTCTTCGCCGATGTCTTCCAGGGCGATGCGGAGCAGCAGAAGATGTACGAGTGCCTCTTGACTTGTTGAACATGATTCACAGCTACATGCAGCCAGCACATCCGTCTTACTGGCAGTGCAGGTGGAGACCTTAGACGCATCTGCTTCATTCTGAGGTCGGTGGTGGTCTACGGCCCTGGCATCCAAGAGAAAAACGAATTTCGCGGAAAGCCACGCTAAGCGCATTGTTCGCAAGAACCTCCGAAGTCTGCTTCGGCACTGCCGGAGTTCGGATGTGGCCGTTGCTGATGCCGCCATGCTCCTTGTAATGAACCATGCTGTTGAGGCCCTCCCTTTTGTGCAGGGACCTATTGCAGAAACCATGCTCGGCATGACGGAAGAACTTGTGGAGTCCAGCATTTCCATCAACAAGGACAAACTACTTTTTTGTGGCACGATTCTTGGGCTTGTACTGCGGGTGCTGAGCAAGCCTCAGCGTCAGAGGTGGGTGTCCCTTCTTGTCGAACTGCTGATGGACGAAGACTTTCCCAAACAGCCAGTGATCTGGCGGTTGAGGCTGCTCTGGCTTGCTGATGATGACCCCTTGCGAACCTATGCGGCAGTACGCCAGCAGCTGCGGCTTTATGCGAAGACCGCCTCGAAGTGGGAGACTGATGTTAAGCTTCTCACCGACTGCAGCTGCTGCTGAAGTCTGCCTCCAAGAGCAGATGTGCAGCAAAAGAGGACTGTGTGCGCTCGTGCAGCGGGCGTCCACCATAAACATGACATGGTGATGATGATGATGATAATGACGTTCGGGGGGTTTTCTTTTAGTCCGGGATGCGGCCCTCGGTAGTATTAAGAGTGGTTTGCAGTGGACCAGGGCTGGGGGCTCGAAACAACGAGCGTCGCTGAAGTGATTGCATGGAACTCTTGGTAGTGTGGCTCTCCCTGATCCCTGAACTGAATTGGTGACACTTCCTCAGAACATCAAGGCATGCTTAGCTTTGCTTCGAGTGGCTACTCGCCCTCTTGGCATCGCAGTGTGTCCCTCGTTGCGAGAGGCATGCCGCGTCGAAGACATGCTGCAGGCAGGTCAGCTCTTCAACCACGGCCAGCGTGGAGTTTCCGTGTATACCAGCAAAATTTCCTCATTACATTGCGATGCGCCTCGGCAGGCGAGTAGCACGATCCTGGGCGACGTGTGCTTGAAGCAGCTGGACCATCTCACGGCACCCTCGGAGCAGGCGTGTTGCACCGCTGGCAACTGTGCTACACCCTCTGACCACCCACTCAACCCCTCCCGCGTTGAATCCGGTGTGGCAGGCCCCAAATCGCCGCCCTATGAACATGATTGTACTTGTCTTTCCGACAGGCGTTAAAGTTCCCATCTGCAATACCATCCGACCTTAAACCTCTGCTGTCTGACTTGAAACCTGACAGGCAAGGATGCCGTTGGCACGCATTTGTTTCGCGGTTCACCTCCTGCAGAAGTCTTCACCGCACTGGAGCATTAAGAATTGAAGTTTCTGAGCGTTAAAGCATAGCAGCTTTCAAAACCTGTAAACTTAGATCCTGAACTTACCAAAAGTTAAAGCCCGGAGCCCTTCACCCCAAACCAGAAGCCCAAGAAATGCCAAATATAATACCCAAGCACCTCAAACGATAAATCGAGCAAACTCATAGCATAAACATCAAGATATTGAAGTCATAAGCACAACGAACTCAAACCCCAAATCTACCGAGTTTGGCGAGGCCACTGCCACGGACGCGCCACCGCCAAAGAAACTGTGGCCTTTAACATAGCGGCTTGACTTGTTTCAATTCCGGGTTTAGGGTTTTCGCATGTAGGGCCTGGTATATGTAGATGCCTGAACAGTTATTCATACTATTCCTTAGGGCCCCTTGTCATTATCGTAGTTCAATACGCCCAGTCGTTACCTAAAAGCCTGTATCCTAGATTCAGGGTTTTTATGGTAGATGCAACATGAGTGAAGCATTAATTAAGTCTGATCTTTCCTATGCATATGTCCGAGACTTTGTCGGCTTTGAGTATCAGACGATGGACGGTCGACGTTCGTTTGAGTCAGGGCTAACATAGGGGTCTATTAGGGCTGAAGTCCTCGGGGCTAGGGGTGGGTTGCAGGTTGAAAGTCCGTTTGGGTTCTAGGTTTCGGGAAGTTAGTGGTGGGAGTAAGAGTTTCGGAGTTGTCAT
The DNA here is from genome assembly GCA_905221615.1 of Symbiodinium sp. CCMP2592. Lineage (NCBI taxonomy): Eukaryota > Dinophyceae > Suessiales > Symbiodiniaceae > Symbiodinium > Symbiodinium sp. CCMP2592. Next base: position 281,042 of record CAJNDT010000183.1, read on the forward strand.
GGAGCCCATATTCAGATTTCATTTGGTGCATGTATGGATGTTTCAGATCCACTGGAAGGATGAAACAGTTGTTTGGCTTAGGAAAGATGTTGTTGATGGTCTGTTTCTGCCTGGCTTGTTGGTGAATCGTGCATTGCTTGCTTGGTCGGTTGGCGAGTGTGATCGGGAGGTTTGGCAGGTGATCTTCTGTGTGCTTGCGCTTCTTGCGAAGAGGATGGTGGCACTAGACACTATTCAGTTCACCGCTCGTCATAGGGCCTCATTCCGAGGACGCAAATGGAAGCGGAATCGTCACAAGGGCGAAAGCCGTGGTGGCGCAGGCCTGTGGCTGGTGTGCACTTGAATAAGACGGGCTTTTCACAGCCTGAGATAGCGTATAGCCGAAATGTACCGTAAGAATGGGTTTGCCAGTTTGGTTTAGACTGCGAGTGTGGTTTTGGGAGGCGTGTGCCAAGCAAACATTTGCCTCGGGTCTCGCTTAGGAGTTCCTTCTTTGTTGGCGTTAGTCAATTAGAGCTCTCTCCGGCAAATGATCCTGCACGTGCCATTGACCTCGAAGCTGGAGTATGTGTAGTTTCACTGATTGGACGGCTATGCCACCAATTAAGCTTCGTATGAGTCTGGCCATGCACCGCACTTGACAAGAACTGCGAGACACCACTTTGAAGCACTTCCTTCGCAATGTTCGTATTCTGGACTTTCAGACTTGCTGTGCAATATTTGTAGCACTTTTCCAATAGTGATCATTCTCACCATCGCGGGATCCCAAATGCCACCTCATAGACTCCGTGAACCTACGGATCTACAGAATCCTACCACCCCGACCCACAGCGAAGGAAGAGCTGGCAGTCATGGAGGCGTTGGTTGCACCGCGCTAA
>CAJNDT010000184.1:0-77500 GCA_905221615.1 Symbiodinium sp. CCMP2592
CAGGGTTTAATCTGTGTTCTTAGGCTTTGAAGTCTATATACGGTCTGTAGGGTTTTATGGGTTTCAAGCTTTGTGGTTAGGGTTCGACGCACTACCCACGTCACAAGCGCGCCCACGCCGCATGACTGCATAACTTCTACGTGATCTAACAGTCAGTAGACACTTTCGGATGCCTGTCTGAATTGCCCTTAAAGGCACCACGAACGAGGTACATAATCATAAACGGGTTTCGTAACCCGAAACAAGCCTAAACCCCTGGAGGCATATGCAAGCGCTGCAGCCGCCTCGGAGAAAGCGCCGGGTGCCTCGGAGCTTCCGAAGGATTGAAAGCTGGAAGTGCGTAGTGCTAGTGTTGTTTGGGATTTTGAGGTTTAGGGTTGCGGGGGCTAGGCCATGTTGCCGGGTTGTTTAGGACCCTGTCTTTTTTGGGAAAAGGGTCAGGCTTTTGGCTTTGCGGCTTGGCAGTTTGTGCAAACATGGGTCTCAGGACCATCGATGTTGCGACACTTATTCGTAGAGAAAAGCAGTACAGGGATCTAAGTGATGCTTCGAAGACAGTCAGAATTCTGGTTCTGACGTTGATGTTCAAAGTCATCGTTATGAGTCGTTAGAGGACTGCCGCTATACTGCAGACTATCACTCTAGCGCCCGTCGGCAGCTACTGCACCAAATCTGTTGCATGGCCTTCGAGAAAACTTACCTGCAGGCTTATTTTTGATCTTGCCACCTCCGTGAAGCTATCCAGGCTCAAGCGCTGGTAGAGCGAAACGGCCAACAGAGCTGTCAACCTCCTACCGATGCCTGACCCTTGCGACATCCACTTCACGCACGAGCCCTCGAAGAGTTTTAGAAATGGTCAACAGGTGGAGCACGTCGCGCGGAAGTTGGCGGATGGCAGGCTCAGCTCGTGGGACTTCCCCCCTATCAGAGTTTACCAATCCGGAGACAAGCAATACTCGTTGGACAATCGCCGGTTGAAAGCTTTTCAGGAAGCAGGCCTGTCAGAATTTCCCATCGAGTATGTCAAAGCTCCCAGCAAGAACTACTTCAAGCATCACAGCAACCGCTGAGTGATGCCCAGAGCAGTTTGGCGCTCGTCATATGAACCCACGTCGCAAGGAGCATTTTGAAGACTCGAAGACGCAAGAGTCGCGAAAAAAAGGCCGCAGGACGACGCGTGCTGCAAGGATCGGGACCCTCCATCCCCACACTGTGCCTGGTACACAGCCTTTGACTGCGACCCGACAAAGAGCATCAAACCCGATCAAGCCATATGTATGAGCGTATATCTATCTATATATATATATGTGTATATATATATATGTATATATATATATATATATGTATGCATATATACATATATATGCACATTTATTTCCTCATTCTTATTTTTCTTTGTATATATACATACATCTCTCTCTCTATATATATATATATATACATACATACAAAGACATACACATGAGTAATTCAATAATCATATACAATCATGTATATATAACGTAAGATACATAACTGAATCTAAACCAGCAGCCGGCACTGCCTGAAAGTGAGTGAGGTCCTTCTTGGAGGTGAAGTCTGCCTCCTTGGACCCTAGGCCTGGTTGCATTGCTACAGTTGTTGTCCACTGATATACTAGGTAGGCCTTCGGGATATTTTATGTTTTCCCTTATTGGGCTTATAGGACCCTATCTACGAATATTTTTAAGAGGCTTTCAAGGGTCAACCTTGTATAATATGGCCAGCGGCGGTTTTCACACAACTCTCTTAGTTTAAATCAGGAGTCACTGGTCCGTTCACGTTATCGTATTATATTTGACAGTTTTTGGTTTTTGTCTTATGGGCAATGCGGGGCCTCAGACTTCGCTGTGACACAGAAAAAGCGCAGCTGCTACTGTTGCTGCTGCCATTTGTTATTTGTAGTGCTGGTGCTGGTGGGATTTTGTAAGTAATGACTGATCCTCTTCATCCCGCCACGACTACTAACTACTATCTACGGCTGTTCGTTGGCATGTCGTTCTTGTCGTTGCCATCGATGGCTTTGGCTTTGGATTTTTTTGCATCGGTTTGTGTAGCCCCGCAACAGAAACAACCCGCGACTCAACACATGGGATAAAGAACGGACGATGTTGTTCCTCGTCGCCCCCGATTATGTACTTGTTTCACAACTGAAGACACTGGCTCAGGCCCCAAGCCATGTTGCAATTGCTCCGTAATGCTCCGTACTGTCGCATGCTTGGGTTCAGGCCCTAAGTTATCCTTCAACACAACTATGCGTGGCACAGAATGCACCAAGTCTGAAGTCGAGTCGGTCTCAAGATCTGGAGGACACCACAATCCTAAACGGGTCTGCATACTGAGAGAGAATATCCTGCTACAGCCGTTATGTAGCTACTCTAAATTCTGATTGCGTACGCCCCTTTAGGAATTGCGTCCTTGGCACATCCCCGAGGTTACACGTAACCGGAGATCCTAAACTCCTAAACCCTAAGGTCATATCGTATGGTCATATCAAATTGTGCATTATTTCTCACATTAGCCACATTTGTCGTACGTACCCTACATCTTTTGATAGTACACTGTAACCTAATATGTAAAGCCCCAACGCCGTAAGACCTAAGACTTGAACCCATTCTTTTTGCTTCATTCGCCCGATGGTCAAGCCAGACCCTAGACCCTTCACCTTGGAGTCTTCCACTCGGAAACAAAGTAGTCGTGACAACACCGGTACGAATGAGAGTAAGACTAAGAAGACAACCTTGGACCTCAAATCCGGAACACTAAAACCTAACCCGTAACATTTCAAACCTGCACCGATCAAACCTAAACCTTACCCCGAACACTATTTCTGGACTTTCCCAGGGTCTGCCTTTTGCCTTCCGGGCGGCCGAGTAGCTACCTGCTGACAAAGAGACTCGGCTACCAGTCACAGCTCCCGGAGGTACATGAAGCATTAGGGTTCAGGGTTTAGGGCTTAGGGCCGTTTAGATAAGCTTGTCACATGCATGTGACGGGGCTTCGGAGTTTTCTAGGGTTTCTCAGAGGTGTTCTAGGCTGCTGAAGGTTCTATCACATTCGAAGCTTTTATGTCTATGCAGGCCTAGGCAGTGCCACAAGGAACCCAAGTCAGGTAGGACACAACCTTCATGTAGTTGGTATGACTCTATCTCCGCTGCCGAAAATTTGTGTCAAGCATCAGTCAAGCTTCAGTTCCACATGAACCTTAAACCCCAAAGCCCTTACACTTATTTTCCGGCGTGCCTCAGTTTGTGCAAACTGTCGTCTTCTTTCCAGGTATGTCTGGATTCCGGATCTGTCAAACCGGGATCGTATACTTTAGTCGAACATGGGTTCCCAACTCGATGAAACATGAGATGTATGTTTCTGAGCCTCAGGAAGCTTGGCAGAGGGCACCACAAGCGCACGCAGCTGGACTGCAAATTCGGAGCCGCATAAGGCAGACACTAACCGTGAAATCCCAATGGTTAACCTTCTTCAATCTGGTGTCTTGGGTGCAACCATGGTACGGCGACCCTGTAGGATCATAAGATCCAGGGGCTCTCAGGCCTAGATCGTGTGCGAGTGCACCTCGTGCCCGCATCATCGTAGAGTTCAGTGCATGTCTGTGACACCTCAGGATGTTCGACGAACTCGAGAGCGAAGATCAGGAGGCCGAAGACGCCGAACGGGACGGCAAGGAAGGCGAGCAGGAGGGTGAAGGGGACGGGAAGGAGGCCGAAGGAGAGGGGAAAGAAAAGGAAGAAGAGTGGCAGCTCGACTGCAACTTCGAAGTCAGCATTTCTGCGGCCTTCGGCAACCACAGTAAGAACAGTACCGTCTTGAAGCCCATAAGATCCCAGAGGCCATCCGCACCCCATGAATAAAGTCCAGGTGAGCGAAAACCCCAAGCAAGCGTTGTCCTCGTCACCAGGACTCCGGGCAAAAGCTTCAACAAAGCTTCCAAACAGATGGGTGGCGGAGGGATCAAGAAAGACGCGCAGCTGGACTGCAAGTTCGGAGTCACTCCAGGAAGCCGAAATCATGTAATCTTCAAAGGATAGAGGGTCGTAAGACCCCGCAGACAGCAAAACGAGCTTGCAAAATGCAGCGTCTGTCTCTGTGGACCTCAGGATGTTCCCCAACATGAGCAACATGCAGCTGGACTGCAAATTCGGAGTCAGGTGAGGCAACTGAATCTTCATGAACTTCGTCTCTAGACTTGGGTTCAACACACGGTATGAAGATTAAATTAGATACCCTGTTCAAGCTTTGCATAGATCCCGGAGCCCTGAAGCAGATATCGTTTACTTCATCATATGAGCATGCTCCCGAGTTGCTCAGAATAATCTTTGGGCCTCTCGGATGTTCAGTGGAGGGGACCAGACAGACGTGCGGCTGGACCGAAACTTGGAATTTCGGAAATCTGAAATTGGAGCTAGCACATGGTGTCAAGAATAGGGGGCTGCTGGGTACGGCCCCCACTCAGTAACAGTTGGTGAATAGTCATAGGAGGTAAGTTTTTAGGATCATAATTGTAACCCTATTATAGACTGTTACTGTATGAGGGCAGTACCTAAGGCAACTGCTCCTTTCAAGGGTCCTAAGAAACCGCCGCCCTCCATCCGAGAGTCCGATCCCTTATTTCCCCATTTTCTGGAGTGGTGGAGTGCAATGCATGTCGGCGGAACTCCAAAGCCCTAAACCCTTAAACCCTGCTGTAGAATATAGGGATTCAGGCCCCTATATTATAGTACCACTTATATCCCTTATAGACCCCTTTAAACAGGAACCCTACTGTATGCGTTAAAGCGCTAAGCCTCTATGGATCTCAGGCTGTCCGAAGACGGGGACGAGAAATACGAGCCGCCGGACTTCAAATTCGGAGTCTGCCTTGAAGCCAACCAAACCTTAGGGGGTACCTGCTTTATGGGTACCTTAGGGTTCCTTTCAGGCTTCCTTTAAAGGCTTAGGGTTTAGGGATACCTTATTTTGGGGTCCTTATAGTAAGGATCCTGCTACCTAGGGTGGGCTCCTTCAATCTCTTATCTGGAGTTATAGAATAGGTTTTTGCTACGATGGAGAGATCGTCTGTTTCAGTTCAACGTGTTTCGAGGCATTGCAGATGCCAATTCATGCCTGTTGAAGAATAAATCCCGAAACCCTAAAATCCCAAGGCCACATAGCTGTAGTATAGGGGCCTCAATAGGTACCTATATATATATATATATATATATATATATATACACTATTTTTTGGGGGGGTTCCTTGTTATAGTTATAGTATACTGGGTTTAAAACCCTATTCTAATTGTTGAGGCCCCTATATTAAGCCCTCAAATCGAGACCCCAAAACAATACACCTCTGTGGATCTCAGGATGAAGGAGAAAGACCTGCAGCTGGGATGGCAGTTTCGGACTCCCATGAAGCATCTCGCGGCTGAGGTTAGGTTCGAGACTGATATCAGGCATTGGTAGTTAGCCGTTCAAAGCATCCGAAGATCCCGCAGGATTCAAGCCGAGATGGTATACTTCAGGGCAGCGTCGTGGTACAACACTTGGGTTCCTGAGTAGGACCCTTTTGCCCTGTATGCTTTAGTGTCCCCTCATTAAAACCGAGCAGTAGGAAAAGGGTACCCTCATTATAAAAGGGGCTACTCAGGAGCCCTAAACCCTTATAGTACCCTAGAAGATCCCTTTAGAGCCCTTGCGATCCCTTTAAAGGGGCTACTCAGAGACACAGAGCATGACCCTAAACCCTAAACCCTGAAACCCTAAACCCTAAACCCATAAACCCTAAACCCTAAACCCACAAACCCTAAACCCTAAACCCTAAAACCCCAAACCCTAAACCCTAAACCCTTAAACCCTAAACCCCAAACCCTAAACCCTAAACCCTTAAACCCTAAACCCAAAACCCTAAACCGGTGGGCCCTAGGATGGCCGGCGGAGGCAACCAGAAAGACGGGCAGCCGGACTGCAAATTATTATAGGGGCCTAAATAATGAGAACAGGGTACCTTTGTTCAAAGGGGCCAAAGGGGTCTAAAAGGGCTACTATAAGGATTTAGTATAAGGCCCTAAATGATTACCTATACTATTCTGGGGAGTTCCTTAGTAGAATTGTAGTATAACGGGCCCCAAAGCACTATTCTAATTCATTCACATCAGCCAGCCTAGCCTTCTTCCGTTTCATATCTGCCGTCAGATGTAAGCATGGTATGAAACACAAGTGGTCAGAGCCCGCAAGCCGATATCGTATGCTTCGCTTGACGCTGTCGGCTAGTTGTACATCGCAGTGCGTGCCTGCTGGCTTCAGGATGTTGGGCAAAGGAGTTGGCAAAGGGGGCCAGGAAGATGTGCAGCTTGACCGCACGATGAGACTCACATGAATCAACCTACCCTAAGGCTCGAAAGCAATTCCTTTTTGGGGTTCATATACAGAATCCTATAAGGTAATCCCAAAAAGGAACTACTATGGAGCCTCTGGGTAATTAGCCTTCTTCATTTTTCGATCTCGTGCCTGAAAGGTTTGAATGATGGTATGAAGAATAGGTAGCCGTGATCGTACGACTTCTCGATTCGATGTCTGTTGCAGTGCTCAGGATGTTGGGCAAAGGATTTGGACAAGGGTACCAGAAAGACGCGCAGCTGGATCGCAAAATTTTGAGGCACCCGAGAAAGTTGAAAGCACGACACCCCAATTTGCAGTGTTGTTCGTTCTCGTATCTAAAGTTTCGCTCAGTGTCATGCCAAAACCATCAACAATCTGCAGGCCTTTAAGAGCTCATAACCAACAAGCATCGCTGGCATTCAAGCCGCGATCGTAAAAGTAGGCACGTGTCCCTAAATGCAAACCCAAAACCCCAAAACCGCACGTGTCGGCGCTCAGGTTGCGCAACGCAGACGAGCAGGAAACTGAGGAAGAAGGCCCCCACCTGCCCAGGACTCGGCATCCAGTAACAGTTCGGCGAAGTAAGGCTTAAGGGTTTAAGGGTTCAGGAGTTTTGCAGGTTTAGGGTTTTAGGGTTCAGGGCTTCAGCTTTAAGATTTAGCGAATCTAAAGTTAGGTGAGACAACCGATTCCATGAAACCCGAATGGTAACCTTCTGCAATCTCGTCCGAAGTCAGTGTTCGACCTCGTAAGAAGACCAGGCATCATTGATCATCATTGCAAATGCCTGTGCCCTCAAGCCGGCCGAGATCGTAGACCTCAGCCCTCCACCTCGAGCTTGTTCTCGAGTCCTTTGCCTTTGTCTCAAAGGGGCATAGGAGGGATCCTTAATGGGGATCCTTAATGTATAATGGGGCTATATAATGGGTATATAATGGCTATATTAAGCGTATATACCTAGGGATCCTTATTAGGGGTCCCTCCTTTTACCCTTTGATTGTCGCACGCACTGCATGTCTGCGTGGCCTAGGTTCTACAGTGGAGGGGACAAGAAAGACATGCAGCTGGACCCCTGCGTGCGTGTGTTTGTGTGTCTGTGTGGGTAAAGCTCCAAGGTCATATACATATCCTGCGAACGGACTGCGATGCCTTGTCAAGTTCTAAGGTGTCACTATAAGAGCTGTGAGCAAGACCGTGTAAAGTGCAAGAGAAGGGGGCACGCTACGCGTCCCTCGACTCTAGGGGGCATGCTACGCATCCCTCATCTTTACCTTTCTATGTGACCGCCAACGCAACGTTTGGCTCAAGTCAATGCCCATAGCTAAGTGCTATATGTGTCTTCTATCCTGAGCAATCAGAGCTATCCCGTTGCACAGACGAACCGCCGCCGGCAGTGAGTGCAAAAGGAACGGCCGCCGGTTCTGCCTGCATAGGATCGCACGTGTGGAAGTAAGAGGGAGAGACAGGGTCCAGTCTGTGGAGAGTGCTAGCCAGCCACACCTACATTCATTACAGCTCTGGTGGGGAGAGCAGCAACCAAGTCGAGATCAATCCCCCACGCAGGTTATCAGCCGTACGCGGCTCTGCCTTTCTACAGCAACGACTACTTGATCTACTACGACCACAATGAACTCAGGATCAAGCCAAGATACGACAATGACTTTCGGTGCCGATGTGGCAGCGCCAGCCGTTGGTGAGTCAACAGCTGATGACACAGTGGTGCAATCCGTTGATAGCTCCACGGAAGATGACAAAGGTCAATCTTCTGCGCTTGCCATTGCAAAGGCAGTTCCCAAGGGGAAAGCAAAGAGTCTACCAAGAGCATCTACGCCTTCGCGTCCGACATCCACAGGTTCGAGGACGGGCAAGGCTTCAGAACGACGGGCCGAAGCGTCTGGTTTTCAGGCACCTCGGACTACGTCCAGGGCCAAGGACAAAGGAGTCAAGACCTTGGAAAAGAAGTCAAGACCATCATCTTCGAGAAGCTCTTCAGCACGATCTAGGACTTCGGCTACTCGTGGGCGTGACAAGTCCATGACTTGGAATCGGATGGTTACCAATCAACCACGCGATGCTGACGATCTGGACATGACTCTGGATACGATTCCTGTACGTGGTGATGCGTCGTCCGTAGCTACGCCTGCCATAGCTGATGGTCCGAATGCCTACCAGGAACTGACGATTTCACAACAGTTCGAAGCATCGAACCTTGCACAGCAGATGTACTATCGCAGTCAGGTGCAAGAATACGAAGGAATCGTCCAGACCCTGATGGACAAGATCAAGGAGATGCAACAAGAAGATGAAGGATCTGGAATTCGCATTGAAGAATTGGAACGACAACGTGACCATGCATGCTTAGCCATGAGGCACATCAACAATGTCAATCAGGAGATGAAGCGAGACTATGAAACAGCTTTGTTTCGCATGGATGAACAGAACTCTGCTCAACAACGTCAAGCACATGCCGTTGCCGAGGAGTTAGCTCAACAGCTACACGTGTTTCGCACGGAGGCAGCCACCAACTTTGTACAGTTGGAGGCAAGAGCACAAGGCGATGGTGAGCTTATGGCACGTGAGTATGAGCGTCTGACTCATGAACTTCATGAACACGCCAGAGAGAACTTGGTCCTCCGGTCAAACACAGCAAGTTCGGAACAAGCCTTACAAGCAATGCAGGAACGATTCCACTTGGTCAAGAACCAGGAGTTGCGGGCTGTGAACGAGATCCAAGGGCTAGCTGGAAACAGCGCAGCCATTGAACAAGAACGATTTCGGCTTCGCGAACGTCTTGGTGAAGAGGAAGAGTACCGCAAAATGGCTGTGAAGAGGATGCAAGAAGCAGAGGAACGACTTCATCAGAATGAAGATCATGCAAGGCGATCATTGCCTACCTTGCACGACGAGCTGAGTGAACTCAGGAAAACGCTCAAAGCACAAGAAGATCTTCAAGCGAGGACACGCAGCGAATTGGAGGCAGCGCGAAACTCCAATCACGGAGGAGCGACGCGACCTTCGAGCATGCCCATGTCTTCGAGGACTACTGAGTCTGGCTGGGAGCACGTAGGAAAGGAAGTAATGCCTGCATTTTCCGTAGGAGATGAGGTACGATCCCCTGAAATACGGTCCCCAAGTCAAGTTAGTCCAGTCGCCAAAGAGAAGTTCGCATTCTCGGAATCGGACAAGGACAAGAACCTTGTGATGGATGGAATTCCATTCACCGGTGGAAACTTCTTCACTGGCCGCAGTTCAATGCCAATCGTGGCGGATGCAATGCCCGAGCACTACGTGCCAGGTATTAGCAGCCCAGCACTTGCGCGTTCCACGCCTAGTGCAGCCACTTTGTTCGGCATACCAAGCGGATTTCATGGGAAAAGTGATGCGGCAGCCGTGCGTGATCGACAGCTACGCGAACTCTTGGGGGATCGCGGGATGTTGGGATCGAAGTCCACAGCATCGGCCAGCTCCTCAAGACCTGTTGGTATCGACGGTGTTACCGCATCTACGAAGGGCAACGACCTCATCGGTCCCCCTATTGCCTATGACGATTCCATTCATGAAGCAAGAAGACGTCAGATCGAGAAAGAGGTCGCGGAACGGTACGAGGAGAAGATTGCCGATCTGCGAAGCGAAGTACTCAAGGCCCAGAAAGCCGAACAACGTCTCAGAGCTGATCGTGATGAATGGAGGTTATTCGCTGAAACGATTCAGGAGGATAACGGAGACGGTGACGGTGACGAGGGTGGCGACGAGAATGAAGATGGAGAGCACGATGAAGGAACCGGCACGGGGTATGACCCTCCTGATCCGCCTGACGATGATGATGATAAGAAGAAAAGCGGTGGGGGCAAGCCTGAATCGGATCCTGGCTCGCATGCACGTGATCCTGATGGAGATGCAGATCCTGAAGTCACAGAGGTGAGAATTTCCAGGAGGGAAGCCGACAAAGTGACTGTTCCTCCATGGCCTACTCTCACTCATCTCAATAACTGGCGATCCGTGTGCACAGCCAATGTCTTAGGGGCATCAGCCGACCCACATCATGAAGACTGGATGTTATGGCTGGCACCAGCGTTCAACCCATTCCCTGATGTCGAAGCATTGAATGATTCAGGACACAAGAAGTTCAAGAGCATAGACGTCAAATTGGGGATCGCCATGGTCGCAATGCTACGTGCCGGTGGTGACAAATCAGCTGACCTGTACCTTGAGGTGAACCGGAAGGCTAACGATTACATCAGCAGGCCTGACGTGAAGATCATCAAAGGGCGACAAGTCATTGCGATGATGTATGAAAGCTTTCGAACGCATGATCGTCTTGACATGATCATCACTCTTGAGTATTTGGTGAAGCTCCAGTACCAAGGCGACAACAAGCTTCATACGTTCAAGCAGACGTGGTTGGAAGTTCTGGGACGGATGAGACCAGAGGACATTCCATCCAAAACAGCTCTCCGTGATTGCTTGTACAGCAAGATCAAGGACTCGCCCGCAATGAAGATGGAGTTGGGCATGCATTACGAACACTTGCCCTACAATCATGAAGACCGATCGTACGACAACCTGATGAAGATCATTGATCGTACTATCATGCGGAGACGAGAACAGTCAAATCTCACTCAGACCCAAATTGGCTTGCGCCAGATGCTTGAGGGCAAGGATTTGCTTGCTGCACCGGCCAAGGTACCCGAGAAACCTACGCCTAACGCAGCTCCATCCGCAAAGGTCAAGGCTTCGCCGACCAAGCCGGATAAAGCAACACCTGTACTACCTCAAAGCAAAGCGAAGAGTCATGCGAAGACCAAGCCAAAGCCCAAGAAGAAGACGAGGAGTGAGTCAGCGGACAACAGAGGTGACAAAAGCAAGAAGCAAATCCGCTGCAAGTTCCATTTCACAGATGCAGGGTGTCGAAATGGCGATAAGTGTCCATTCAGTCACTCGAAGAAGACTCCAGAGCGACCCTTCACGCCGAGGACGAGAACTCCAAGTCCATCTGGAGGAGGAGGAAACAGGATATGCTACTCGTTCAAGAACACAGGCTCGTGCTCAAGAGAGAATTGTCCTTTCAAGCATGAGGCAGCAGCTACCCCAGCTCCGGAACCAAAGGCAAAAGCTAAAGCTAAATCCGAAGCGAAGGCAGCTCCAGCGAAGCCGAATGCCAAGGCCAAGGCACTCCCTGCGGCACCCGCCATCAGATTGTGTCGAAGGTGGAATCCATCAGCTCCGGCTATATGGAAGCGATCTTCAAGACAAGATGAGGAGGAGTCAGATTGTCCATCCGTTGACAGCGACGCTGATTCGGATTGTTCAACAGATGACGAATCCTCGGGAACGACTACGTCGACCCGAAAAGTGATAAAGCGCAATGTGACATTTGCCAACGACGTGAAGTTCATTTCTTCGTGTCCTAGAAGATCGAAGAAAGACAAAGAGCGGAAGGTGAAGTACGTCGACATGGAAGCGTTTATCAATGATGAGGACCGCGCCGTGAGCTTGGAATTCGCCAAGCACAAAGCGAGATTGAGGGCACAGATCATGAGAGACATGGTTGACGACGATGATGATCAATGCGGAGATCGAGTTTCATTCGTACGAATCCCAGGAACGTCTCGAGTGGAAGAAGTTTCGTTCTACGACGGTGAGGATTCCATCGTTGAGCGCGAACTCGATGCTGCACACAGCAAACGGATCATCAATCAAGGCTTATTCAAATGCATGGTTCAACCAGTCATCCTCAAGAAGAAGATCAAGTTTCTCATGGACACTGGGTGTGGTCATGACCTCATATCTCAGAAGAAGATCGAGAAGCACAGTCTCGAAACACTCGTGACTCCAGAGCCCATATCATTTCAGACAGCCAATGGAATCACCGATACCGATCTCGTGTCGAATTTCCAGACTGAGTCGTTCGAGGAACCGATCAACGCTTATGTGTTGGATGACACACCGTCGGTGCTTTCCATAGGCAAGAGATGTATGAACTTCAACTACGGGTTTGTGTGGCCACCCGGAAGGGAACCATTCATGATCAACCCGCAGGGCAAGAGAATATCTCTGTTCGTGAACGGTGACATCCCGTACGTTCGTGCCGGGAGTTCCAAGTCATTGGTTCATGATGATCCGGAGGCCAAAGCGATCACCGAAATCTTCAAGGGTGCGTTGACAGCGGGCAATGTTGACGTCAGCGTCGCAGCTGCCGCTGAAGCTGCACCGAGCGAGATCGAAGCAGAAGAAGAAGGTGATGATCACGAACGACCTCCTGATCCTGAACCCCAAGAACCTCCTATAGAAGAAGTACCAGAGTCCGAAGCCGGACGACCTCCGGACGACGACGAAGGAAAAGGAGTGGGTGAAATTCCATTGGATGGTGACGATGAGGTGATCATTGATGTAGAAGGCGACGGTGCGCCGAGCCGCAAGGCCAGAGTCGGAACACTGAAGGCCGAAGCTAAGACGTTGGCACATCTGTGTACTCATCGCTACCGCAACCCATATTGTGAATCGTGCATACGCGCGAAGATGAAGCACTTGCGAACACAACGAGGTGCGTTTCAACGTGTGATCAAACACTGGGGAGATCTTGTGACGTTCGACTTCCTTGACATGCGCAAGGCCGCCGAAGCAGGCATCGGACTCGATGACGGAGCACGTGAAGTTCTAGTCATCAGAGACATCGCCACCAAAATGATCGCAGCGATTCCCACGGCTTCAAGGAGCACTGATGAAGTCGTCATGGCCATCAGGCGCCTTATGGGAAGACGCAAGATTCATATGGCGTATAGTGATGAAGCACCAGAGTTCGATTCAGCTATGGCGCAGTTGAAGATCGTGATAGATCATTCCCTTCCAGGGAAACCCAGTAACAATTCACTCGCTGAACGATCAAATCAAGAAGTGATCAACACAGTCGCAGCATCCATGCTACACGCCGGATTGCCCGCTCAATACTGGTCCTTTGCGCTTAATTGCGTGATGCAGAACCTCAACGTTGAAGACGTGGAGGGCGATGGTGATTCAGCATGGAAGCGAATGACTGGAAAGGACTTCGAGGGAAAAGCCATACCCTTTGGAGCCAAAGTCTTCTTCAAGCCGACGGACACAAGGCCGAAGACATATGGCAACAAATTCGATCCAAAGGGGATTCCAGGCATTTTTGCCGGATACATCATCACTGCTGGTCAAGGATGGTCCAAGAAGTATCGCGTTTGGGATATGAAGGAATTTGCCAACGCGAACTTGTCGATGGACGCATCTGTTCCCAGGAAGTTGATGAGACCGTACGAGACAGAAGTTATCTACTTCCCAGAGGAGATAACGTTTCCCCTGAAAGCCGAGTACGAAAGGATGAATTCAACCATTGAGGGACTCAGGGACAACGTTGACCTCGCTGGCAAGGAGATAAAAGACGTCGATGACGGTGATGACGGTCCGCCCGGAGGAAATGGTGGCGACGGGGATGAAGATGATCCAAATGGACTTCTTCCTCCACCGGATCCCGGAGAAGATCCTGACTTACAGGACATAGATCCATCTGACATAGAGACGGAGCCGTCCGGCGAAGTCTTCAAGTCAGCAGAACATGAAGCTATTGATGCCATAGGAGACAAAAGACTCGAAGAACTAGACGAAGAGCTGGGTCTACGTGCAGCACCGCCTCCTTCTGAACCAAAGGTCACTGGGAAAGATCGACGATCGCCCCGCGAAGTCGGTCCAACCGGTAGACTCATCCCCGAAGGAGACATCGAAGAACCTGGAGAGATTATCAAGATCTTGAAAGAAAAGAAGTTGGCTCCCGAGGAGATTGAACATTGGAGTACGGGGAAGAAAGGGGACGGCATTGTATATCTCACCGATGACGGTGAAGCCTGCAAGATCGACAAAAGGGGAATTCCGTATAAGATCCGAAGTGACGGTCGACGAACTCTTCCTACACGGCGACCTATCCATTCTTACTCTCCGGAAGCATGGAAGAAGATGAGCGAAGCGGAGAAGAAGGCAGCATACAAGAAAGAAAAGCGAGACAAAGCTCGAGTTGCCAAGAAAGACCGGAAGAAGGCTGTGATAGGAAAGAAGATAGTCACCAAGATTTTAGACAACATGATCTTTCCCAAGATTGTCCCATGTGAAGAAATTGATCTGCAACTCAACGTGTCCATTGATGACGACGATGGTTGGTCATGGGCACAGTCCTATGTGGATCAATATACACAGGAACAATTCTTGGCAGATGTTGTGCCGGCCGTTCCGGCGCATATGGTCATGGATGATAACTGGATTCCTTCTATGCCGTGTACGACTTCTCACAGAAACGTACATCGGGAAAAGAATCATGCAGGAGGATCGTGCTTCAATGCCATGGTCACTCGACCCGTCACACGCAAGGAGATGATCAACAATCCCAAGGCCATGGAAGCTTTCATGAAAGAATGGAAGGGATTGTGGGACCAAGAGGTGTTTGACTTCTCAACTACGCGTGAATATGACGACGTCGTCGCTGAGGCAAAGAAGAAAGGTGAGAAAGTACACATGGCGCGAGTACATGGACTGATATACGAGAAGAACTATCAGCTCAAAGAGGACGATCCTGCCAGGAAGTTCAAAGGGGCGAGGTGTACTACTCGGTGATCAGGTCAAAGACCAGAATATGGAAGCCGCATTGTTTCAGGATTTGGGGAATTCCCCGGCTACGTTTGACGCCTCACGGTGGGCAGATTATTACGGATGCCTTCCTGGCAACGATGTCCAGATGGCGGATGCTATCCAAGCATACATTCAGGCGAGACTATCGGGCACTCCATGTTGGGTTGAACTGCCTGATGAAGCCTGGCATCCATCTGCGAAACGGCACAAATTCCGTAGGCCGGTATGTCGCCTGATCAAAGCTCTATATGGACATCCTGACGCAGGAACCATGTGGGAACAACATTGCCACACCGCGGTACAGAAAGTAGGGTTCAAGCCGATTGGCGATGAATGGCCATCATTGTATTTCCACCCGCAAATGAAGCTCTTACTTGTCATCTACGTGGATGATCTCAAGATGGCAGGACCCAAAGAGAATCTACCCAAGGGCTGGGACATGCTGCGCCAGGAACTTCGATTGGAAGAAGAAACGCCGCTGGGCTTGTATCTGGGTTGTCGCATCTCCAAGGGCGAGGCAACGTTGCATGACAAAACGAAGGTGCAGACCGTTACCTACGACATGGAGACGTACCTGGACATGACAGTCAAGAAGTACTGCGACGTGACTGGGTTCGATCCGACAAAATTCAAGACGGTACCATCGCCGAGTCCGGCTGAGGAGACTAAGAATCACCCAGCTCGCGCTCCGGCACAGTCAGGTAAAAGCCATCGATGCACGTGGTGTGGACACACCATGCCTGTTGATAAGGATGGTCGGCTCGTTCCGCCTCCACCTATTCCCAAGGCGCCCGAGGAAGAGGAAATCAACGAGGCTAATCGCGGCGCACTTGCTCCGCAGGCAGCCAGCATTCTCATGAAATTGCTTTATGCCGCGCGCATTTGCCGCTTTGATCTTCTGCGCAGTATCAACAATCTCGCACGCAAGATCACGAAATGGACCAAGAAGGAGGATGCTCTTCTTCATCATCTCATGGCCTATGTGCACCAGTCCAAACATCACATGATGATTGGATGGGTCGGGAACTCCTTGGAGGACTCGTCCATCGGGCTGTTTGCAGATGCGGACTATGCAGGTTGTGGAGAAAGTTTGAAATCTACCTCCGGTGCTCACTTGCACATTCAAGGTTCTCACACACGATTTCCCTTGGCGGGACTTAGCAAAAGGCAGGGATGCTTGAGTCATTCCACACCTGAGGCCGAGATTGTCGCGGCCGACTTTGCCATGTCACGTCTTGGATTGCCTGCTATCACGTTGTGGCAGCAGCTTGGGGGGCAAGACCCCAACTTCGTCTTCTACGACGACAACCAGACCATGATCGGGGTGATTCGCACGGGCAAGAATCCGACTATGCGTCACTTGGAACGTACCCACGGTATCTGCATTGGATGGATGCATTCTATCTTTCAGGAAGGTTACGTTTCTCTTGCCTATGAGGTCACTGCCAAGATGTCAGCGGACATACACACCAAGTCGTTCAAGGATTCCGTGTCCTGGACACATGCGTGTCAGCTCATCAACATCTTTCCGCCGGATCTCATCGGCTCCCAGGAGATTATGGATCTGATGCGGCCTACTCATACCCAAAGCACGGATGAGAAGGGTCAGCAGCACTACTCGTTCAAGAGCGAGGTGCCTTGTTTTCCTTACACGCAGACGCCGATCCTCCCTCAGGTGTTGTATCGCGCTGGATTGTCGAGTAAGGAAGGCTTGCAAGAACATGACAGTGTGGACCCCATCCTGGTTGTCAAGTTCCCGCGCATGTTGCGGGGGCCGCCTTCCGCGTTGCCGCCTGGTCGTTACCTTCGGTCGACTTGGATTCTTCGTGAAGGGCAGTGGCACCAGATGGAGGATCGTGCTGCTATCCTTGACACACCGGGCAAGTTCGACCGCTACGTGGAGCGTGCTGTGTTTCAGTACCATCCGGTGCGGGGCATTTGCGCCCCGCCGCCATTGCGGACGTCCTTGCGCCGCCGTTTTTGCCTCCTCCTGAACCGCCTCTAGGCCAGTCTTATGTGCGCGCCCTGCCCGCCAAATGGCGAGCGGTGGTTGTCACACTGGCGCGTGCCATCCATGGGGGGTACCAGGGCTTTACATTGCACCAGGGATTTTGTTTCAACGGCCAGTCCAAAAGTCAAGCCTCTCAATTTGGTTATGACCAATGGTCGTCGGTGTACGAAGATGTATGGCATGATGCGGCGGAACAGAAAAGGGAATATCAAGGATATGATGGAGCAATTGTGCCTCACGTGGTCAATTTCGCCGAAAACAAGCCCAAGGAGGGTCTGGTGATCCAATTCCTCGACCACGATGGAAGGTTGGTCCATGCTTACAAGAATCCTTACAGCCGGTGGAAGTACCGTATCACTATCAAAGATGCTCCAAAGGCAGTGACGGTATGGACATTGATAGGAGTCGATGAGGAGAACTGGTGGAATGAGTATGCTCCAGGCAAGGATTGCATCGCCCAGCATGCTCCCGATTCTCACTACGACCCTGGGCTGCAAGTAAATGTTCTGAGTATGGGGCGAGAAGTTGACGACGCCATGTGCGCCTACATCTTTGATGTGGTGGAAGCAAGGAAAGACAACCCTAACTCCGTAATCTTCATTGGTGCAGGGGTGTTGGGCAAGAATTCGTGGCTGAGTCGGAAAATCGCTGACAACCCTGAAAGGGCCAAATTGCGGACAGACTACCCATGGGGGGAGGTCGTCCAAAGAATTGCGCGCAGAGCGGCATCATGGGGGTTCCAAATCATCATCGAAGTGCCTCCTCGAGTACCAGTCCAGGAAACCAAGCAGTACAAGGGACTTCAGGAAGATGCCATGTGGAAGAGCATCAAGATCCAAGGATGCACTCACGGGCAACGTTATACCTTTCGGGATCCTGTATCTCCCGGAACCGCCGTTGAGCTCGGCTACTGCAAGGATGAATGGGAGTACATTGCCGCAAACGTCGCGCTGCATCCTAAGTCGTCTGATGTGTGCTCGTCCAAACATTTGCACATGACTGATTCGGACGCTAAGGATCGATCTGATAAATGCGAGTTGACTAGCCAAATCTCCAGAAGATTGCTTAAAGCCTTGAAATTTCAGGCAACTGGCGATGGGAGATTGGTAGCCATGCCGTCGAAGGCTGGTGGACGAAAGCCAGACCGCATGATTGTTGACCTCTGTGGCTTGGGTAATGGCTACGCCGTGCCTAAGTCCACTAAGGGTTGCTCTCGCATAACTTGCAAGGAGCTGATCAGCTCCAAAGCCGATGAGGACAACCTTATCGGTACGATGAAGGATGCGTGCCGGAACGACCTGCGCACACCTGTGCTATTCGTGGCATCGCTTTTGCGATCAGGTGCTGGTCCTGGAAGTAGTGAAGGGGCTTGCGTGGGGGGTGAAAAACGTTCTGGTGGGAAGTACAAGGTTTTCAGAAGTGTCTTGAAATCTCTCAAACGCCTGCTGAAGAAGTGTGCGGAATTTTCCGACGTCTATTTTTCGCTTGACATGCCTTCTTCATGTTCATGTTGGTCTTGGCCAGAGTTGCATGCTCTTGTTTCAAGTGGCAAGGTGACGAAGGTTAAGGTTGATGATCATGTTGGTGCTGATGGCGATGGTGGTGGACGCAGGATCATGTTCTCTAACATGCCTGAAGCGGATCGTTTGGTGATGAGACCGGATGATTGCTTGGACCATGATTCGAAGAGCAGTTTGTCGCAGCGCATTGATGTCTCATGGCGGTCAATTGCGAGGAATGTTCGCAGCCTTGTTCGAGCTCATGTCAGTGTCAGTCATGTTGCACATGAATCTGAGGACATTGCATGGCAGCAACATCAGTGTGTAGACGCTGATGAAGGGGCTATTAGACAGCCCCAACTAAGGAACAACTAAGGTCTGACCAGACGGATCGGGGAAGGGTGCCTCTTACGGAGAACCCGGAACCGTGAAGTCGAGTAGGGTGTAGGGACTTCCCTCCTACGGAGGAAGGACCGAAACCCGAGCCATGGCTGAAAGCTACAATGCCTACGAGCTGGCCTTCGAAGGAGTGGACCACGAAGAAGTTTTCCCGTCTGGTGGGATGATGCGAACGTTTCTGAAGTTCCACAAGTTCCTGGAGATGTATTCTGGGGATTCGTCGCAGAGCGTTTCGCTCCCGCCGAAGATTACGAAAGACAAAGTGGTCGACAATGATCTCATTCGCACATGGGCAGCGTTCAAAGCACCTCCGTTGGTCTTGCTGTTCACGTGTGCAAACCTGTCGCCAGGAGGGGATCTTTCCATTCGAGTCCGAGAAATCCTCAAAGCTTGCTTATTTGCTGCCCCTGAGGAGTACATGGACAAACCCTATGGGGAGATACTCGCCATGGTCATCAAGTTTGGTGGAGGTCTCAAACACATTGTTGCTGACTACGAGGGGAAGTTCAATGCCATCACCAGGTTCATGGTGGATGAGGAAGTGATCCGCGATGATGCAAAATTGGCTGTGGTTGAACTGGAACAAGAACGAAAACAAGTTCGGTTCGACTTGAACACTGCAACAAGGAACATCGTCAGTGCGGACGGGTACTACAACCTCGCCGTTCTCATCAACTCCGTGGAGACGCCCTACCAGACTGTGACAGACACGAGAATTCAACAATGGTATACGGTGAATCAGGACTACTACCACAAGTTGCCTATGTCGGGTAGAGCACCTGACCAATCAGACCTGTTGGCGGAGCCTACGTTATGTAGGGTGTGCAAGCTGATGTACATGTTCGCAAAACACACTGGGTATGGACTACGGACCTACAACCAGGAATGTGCAGCGAGCAACGATGGCGCTACGCCACTCAACGTTCACCAGCTGGCTTTGATGATGCGCACAATGCCTCAAGGCATGGGACATCCGCTCGCCTTTGCGATGAACTCGCTCCAGGCGTTCAGTGTCTGTCTCCACGTGCTTCATTCCTACGTATCATGGGTTGATCCAGAAACTGGACACCCGCATTACAGATGGTCCAACGATGTGCTCCCTGATTCCGACTACACCACGTATTCTTTCCTCAAGCACCATGTGGATGCTGTGTGTGCAGACCAAGACAGGAACGGCTTCCAATTGCCGGATGCGTTCCGTAGCTACACCTGGAATCAGTGCGGAGTTGAATCTGGGTATGTGGTTGACTGCTCTACCAAACGCGCCACGTTGAGCATATGGGAAGCAGAATTCCAACAGATGGGGGCACCAAGTCCGCTTATGCAAGATGATGGCCTATTTCCGCCCAATCTTCAACGGCATCCTAGCTGGGTATACTCAACGGGGAGAGTTGCGATGCCTACGGCAAGCAACCTCGAACCGGAAGGAATCGTGCACCCTGAGCATGGAAGAACGCCGGGACAATCGCAAGGATCCGCTGCTGAGCCTCGAGCCACCCCTAGCCACGGACCAAAGAGGGCAAGGACGGACGAGGCAACGGCATCGGCGTCGTCATCTTCTGCGGCACCTCCTCCACAACCATCGACTTCGCAACCGGAAGAGGAACCATCGCAACCGACATGGGAGGAAGCTCCAATCCCCGCTGGCGCTCAGGAAAGTTGGTACCATTATGTCAACATCGATGAAAAGGGCTGTCGCTCGAGCTTGCTGGCGACGACCCGTGATCAAGACGAGTACCCACCTACCATTGATGAGACGCCAAAGTTCGTGGCCAACCACGACGTGGGGACCACACCGATTCAGCATTACGTCAGAAGACTGGTGACCTACTTGGCAAGGATTCGTTCCGTCTCTCAAAGTGACGACAAGGGTCTCAACCTGAAGGTCTACGTGAAGCTGAGCACGAAGATGTGGTTACGGATGTATTCGCGGCTGTACCATGCATTGGCATTGGTGTCGTGCGTGCATCTTCCTTCTCCTCCAATGCTTACCTCGGCAGTGATGATCGAGGCAGACAACGATCTTGTCGACAACGATGAAATTCCGGCAGAAGCAAGGATCAACACCATGAACACGCTGAACGGATTTCGCAATAGTTTGGGTATGGGTGGCAAGCCTGATGCCGCGACTATGCGCTCTCAATGCACAATCCTCGTCCAAGACTTTGACATGGTCGCAAGGACCAGAGGATCATCGCATACAGTGAGAGAAAATCTCGTCATGCATGGATGGAGTGAGATCTACATTGTGAGCCCGTCGATCACCGCAGGTGCCAACTACAACTTCCAAGTCACAAAGGGATCGTTGGAATCTGTGAATGCGACATTGGATGGCTTGACTGAAGAGCAGCTTGCAACCGTCACGTTGCATTACCATCTGTCTCTCCAGGCGATCCTCATCGAGAACATATCATTTCCGATGAGTGAGGTCGGAGACGGAGCAGCGATTCGTGCTGACTTGCAGCGACAGCTCAAGGTCACGTACGTTGACCCTATCATTGCGGCAGGGAAGCGTACCACGCGCCCTCCAATTGTCAACATCAATCATGACTTACGGTTCGTAGGAGCAGCCAGCAATTACCTTCGACAGAAAGCTTCTATGTTCAACGGCTTCCACGCGCTGGGAATGTATATTGAACTGGAGTTGCGGGCCCGAGCATGCGTGGTGATTCATGGATCTTCGTTTTGGTCAAGAATGTATAGCCAGGCGAAACATGCGTCGTCAGGCGTGCATACACTGTCAGTCGAAAAGGTGCCACCACCGGACAATCGGGTCAGGTTCAAATTGGGCCTCGCTATCTACGAGAAGCAGCTGTTCTGCGAGAAGATGGTATCCACGTGCTTTGTCGAGGCATCGAAAGTTCGCTCATGGGACGAAACGGTTCGAACCGACTCAGTCGCTCACCCGTCGCTTGTCGAGATTTGGGAGGACAAGAGTGAAGTCAAGACGTCCACCAAGATTTCGCAGACATGGTTTACGGGCGAGCAGCAGCAACAGATCAGGTCGGGTGCCCAGGGTGACACGGTCGCTGAATCGTCTACAGTCACCTGGCAGGATTTTGACATCGCCATGACCGTTCCCGAAGCCTACTACGACAACAGGCACTACTGGTTCAGGATCGACACCTATGCGACCCTGAACACTGGTTATGTCAAAGGGAGAACGTTCTATTGCCCTGGATGTGAAGCGATGAAGTTGGCTGAGTGCTACGCACAAGCCTTCTTCAAGCCGACCGGAAACGGGTATCCTGGACACTGCATTGGGTGCGCGCATACTTCAGCCTTGAAGATGCAGCATCAAATCGGCTCCTTCAATGACTTGATCACGTCCCAGAAGTACACCTTGGCTTGCGCAAAGCACCTTTATGACCTGAGGCTTCAATTCGTGGATCCTCGCGTGGACATCAAGGAGTTCCTCAAAGTTTGTGCAGAGATGGTCTATGAAGACATCGGCAAGACGGTTTCTCACTACGGTGGTCTCCGAATCACAGCCAGTCAGGCCATCGAGTACGCGGCATGGGGAAAGGCCAAACAGTTGGCGTGGGACAGAGGGTACGACTCCGAAGGCAAGACATGCTACATCTGCTACTACGATGCCGGGAACTGCGCTTATGCTGGTTTCATGAGGATGCTTTTGACTCCGGAAGAGCGTCAAGAATGCTACAGAGGGTCAGTCTTGCCCAAGGAAGAGCTCCTGGGTGACACAGTGGAGCTGGCGCTCGGGCTTCTTACAATTGCAATGAGACACCCAAGTCATTTTCCGAATTGGGGTGGCCTTGAGGGAGCAAATGCGTGCGCGAGGGGAATCGAAAGATCATTCTTCCGCTACGCGTCGGCCGAAGCTATCGAGCTGATCACGGTTGACTCCCCGCGCAAAAGGACACCGCCCAAGAAGAATGAAGCAGTCGCTGAGATCGTCAACAACATGTCCGCTGACCTCGTGATTGATTTCACAGTGATCGTCGATGGTGATATCTACCCTGTAGAGATTGCGAGAACCGACGAGACACAGGCCGCTGACAACGTCACGGACGATCCAGGGTTCTCAGTTGCTCCACCAATACCTGCACAGGATGTAGATGTGGATGCGCAACCCGAAGAAGAACAAGGTGCAGAAGGCCCTGATCCCAGGCATGCGATTCGTGAAGGATTTGTCGCGCAGCTTCAGGACTATGTGGGCGTACTCGCTCAGGGCGAAATGTCAGTCGGAAGCGACCGCATCACGTTCTGTGTCGCTTGTGGCAGTGATCTACACACTCTGCCCAATTGCACAGAAAATGCTGCAACCCGGGATCTGGTACTTCGAGGCGTCCAGATTATCAAGGAGAGTCTTCTTCGATATCCACGTCGAGTACCTACACAAGAGGCTGAACCAATGGACGTTGACACCACAGATCATGTGAGTGTTGCATCCTCGGACCGACGACCTAAGGCCAAAGCCCGACCGCGACGCGGAGGCGAAGCCGTACGGGGTGATGTGGTCTTGATCCGTTATGAGAACAAACACAATCTCTGCACGGATGTGGAGAACCGTCGGGGCCTAAATGATGCTTGTGGCGTACCACTGCAGGAATCGGGACCAGAGAATAGCCAGCGAGTGGTGGACATCATTGAGCAGCTTTCGGACCATCGCGACCGACGCCTACCTCAACGAGGAGACCGTCCTAGCTTTGCTTACGATGAAAACACTCATAGCTACACCAATGCAGGCTATGAATCCATCGGCGGCGGAAGGCCAATCCGGTGCGGGATTCTCGACCTGATCCCAACCAAGGGTGCAAGCTTCATCAACAATCGGTGGGACCTCGTGAACGAAGTTGTCCTTCGCAACATCACCCGTCAGCGCAGACTGAACGCGGATTGGGCGCTATCATGCATCCAGTCTGACCTGCGCCACAGAATCGCCAGGCGCCCAGGCTCGGAATGGCTTGACAACAGGTGCCAGGTGGCATTCAACAGTGTCATCAAATGTGATGAAGGAGGATGGGTGATGATCGAAGACTTGGTGAGGCATGAGCCACTATGGACCCATGAAAGCAGACGCATCACCGAAGCGGTCTCAAGGACCGATGACCAACAGAAGAAGAGAGTGTACAATGAAAGACTTCAGCTATTGTTCCAAGGGAACATGATTGCAGCCACGAAACGCAACAAGGCCAAGATTCGGTTGCAGTTCCTGGGTGTGAGAGTGAAGGACCCCGGCACGGAAGTTCTTGGATCAGCAGGTTCGAACAGGTTGGTATCGGTTCAGGACCAGATCACGGAGATCCAGAACAACGATCATTGCCGGCATGGCCAGAGGTACCTGAACATATGCAACGGCTGGGTGAAGCCATGGGCAGTTCGGGCTACGAGTGGTCACTCTGCGCACTCAGATCCCCAGAACAACTTGCTTCAGTTGGACAAGAACAGGTTCGCAATATCTCCATCTATGACCCTCTTGCAACGTCTTGGAGGTGCGTTCCACGCTACGGCATGCCGCAACTTGGATTCCATTGTCACGCAAGGCATCATGCCTGGTTCGGAGGACCCCGACGGGGACTTCGACCATAGGCGCCAATTCCGAGGCAACCAAGGCGGCAGACTCCACAGCTATTGGGGGGTGTTTGCGCCGTTCGATCACCGGAACGCAACGACCAAGATGCGAGTACATGGACGAGATGCCAAACACATGCCATTGGCGGTCCTTCATGTCCCATCGCAGGACCTTGCACGAGAGGATGGACGTATCACGGACAGCGGCATCATGATCGTTGGCCGAACGATACCTTTCCATTTCGTCAAGGAGGTATGGTTTTGCGTCCCTGATCCTCGAGATACACACTCTTTCGCTCTGGTGGAAAAGATCTACGATGAAAGGTTGGAGAAAGAGCTGGTGTTGGACTACAATGCATCACCGTTGCTTCCTGAGTTCGAGAGATACCGAACGCCAAGCAAGATCATGGAATTGCTTTGCGAGATGCCTCCTGGACCCCACGACACAAGCAAGGAGCAGATCATTCG
This sequence comes from Symbiodinium sp. CCMP2592, assembly GCA_905221615.1. Classification (NCBI taxonomy): domain Eukaryota; class Dinophyceae; order Suessiales; family Symbiodiniaceae; genus Symbiodinium; species Symbiodinium sp. CCMP2592. The sequence goes on from CAJNDT010000184.1 coordinate 24,942, forward strand.
AGACCTCACGACTGTCCTGGAGTCCCACAGGGAGAACACGGTTCGGCATCACTACATGGACAAAGGAATCAAGTTTGTCATCAAGAATTGGCGACCCGAAGACCTACGCAGAGACGAGGATGGACGGAGAATGAGGGTATGCCCGGCATGCTACAACATCGTTCCAGCATGTTTCTCCCGATGCACGTCTTGCTGGTCACAGTTCATTTCGAGCGGATATTACCAAGGTTCTCCACAACGGGAGACTCCTACGGAGATCCCCAGTGACTTCATTGCTCAGACAATGGAAGCCGCAGCAGCCGCAGTGCCTGAGGCGCCCGAAGAGGAGCAGGAAGCCATGGAGGTAGAGACCGTTGCGGAACCTGAAGAAATCCCAGAACCATCTGTCATCGCGGAGGACGATCCAGAACAGGAACCTGATGAAGAAATGGACATAGAGCCTGGAGAGGACTTTGATGACGCAGTGCCAGAAGCAATTGCACAGGAACGTCGTCCCGTCTTCGTTACCGGCCAGTCTTTGAACATCGATCCTGAGCTACAACTTGCACGTACCGCCATGCAGCCATCCTACTATTCTGGAAAGCGAAATGCCCATTGCATTGACGCGAACATGACCGCTCTTTCGTACATGGCATACGTGGTATGCAGATCCATCTACAAGGCTTGGTCAGGATTCGCAAAGTGGGCGACTATGCCGTTGTTTCAGATGAGGGAAAGTTTCGCACTTGGCCAACGCTATGATGTGCTTGGAAAGTGGGGATCTTTGGCGGCAGTGGATAGGGAAACGGGTGTGAGCAAGGATGTGACTGATGAGGAGATCATTCGCTTTGCCAAGGAACCTGAGAACCTCAAACAGTATGATCCCAACGGGACTTACACCTTGAAGCGCTTCCGGACGAACCAGATGCTTTCTTTACTTACACGGGGAGCCAACATGATGGGAATTGGCAGGGACAACTTCAACCCTACTACTTACTTGAAGAGCGAAAGGGATGAAGATGTGAAGGCTATGCACTTTTGTTGCCTGAACGTCCTGTGCGAGGTGATTCCAATGGTGACGGGACACCAACAATTCTCAGTGCTACGACCAACGCCAACTGGACCAGTGGACTTCTTGTACATCGACCCCGTCGGTATTCTGCTGACTCATTCTGATCAGTCAGTCCAGACCATCGGCTTGCTGGTGGACCACAGTGTGCAAATGCCTGCGCATTTCATGGACAGATTGAACAGATCCAAGGCTGAGAGACAGCAAAACCCGACGACCAAGCGTACTGAAGCCCTACACCACATTTCGGCCGCTGACTATCTTCCTCCAGGTGGTACATCCATCCTGGACACGCCTGTCACTACGGAGGAACGTGAAAGCGCTTCTTCATCCAAGGGACCTTCAAAAGGGCGTGGGAGAACCGGAGGTGAGCAACATGGAGGCTGGAACTCCAACTCCTACTACGACTACACCGCCGGCAAAGGCCGAAACAAAGGCAAGGACAAGGGAAAGCATCGGGAACAGTATCCAGAGGAAAACCTCCGGCCCTGGGACCGCGATCCTGCGACCACGCGAAGATGGAGGTGAATCAACGCTTGGTCTTCCTCGCCTATCAGTTCGTGACCTCTGAGCTTCGCCCATGGAATGCCATCGCGAATGCTTCTTTCTTCGGTGACGCCTGATTCGTTTGCCATTTCAGGGGATCGTTACTGACGTAGATGAGTGTCACAACGTTTCTAATTGGGATGCAAAGCTCTGATTTTCAATGTCAACGTTGCGGCGGAACATTTTCTGTTGTCCTATCGTGCCATCTTCCGGGTGAGCAGCGTCGGAGACGCAACTCATGGGGGGTGCGAACGGACTGCGATGCCTTGTCAAGTTCTAAGGTGTCACTATAAGAGCTGTGAGCAAGACCGTGTAAAGTGCAAGAGAAGGGGGCACGCTACGCGTCCCTCGACTCTAGGGGGGGCATGCTACGCATCCCTCATCTTTACCTTTCTATGTGACCGCCAACGCAACGTTTGGCTCAAGTCAATGCCCATAGCTAAGTGCTATATGTGTCTTCTATCCTGAGCAATCAGAGCTATCCCGTTGCACAGACGAACCGCCGCCGGCAGTGAGTGCAAAAGGAACGGCCGCCGGTTCTGCCTGCATAGGATCGCACGTGTGGAAGTAAAAGGGAGAGACAGGGTCCAGTCTGTGGAGAGTGCTAGCCAGCCACACCTACATTCATTACAGCTCTGGTGGGGAGAGCAGCAACCAAGTCGAGATCAATCCCCCACGCATATCCAATCTTATTCATCTTTAGCTTCATGCTCATGTACTAATCCATCCTCGGGGTTGCGGTGATCGTGGCCTTCTGTGATTGTAACTGTCATGACATTGATGATACTGTTAATATTAACAACAGCTGCGTCCTGCTGATGTTGCCGCTGGTGCTGTTGCTGTTGCTGGTGATATTGCTGCTGCTATGCTGGTTGCGGGTTGTTGTGGATATTGATGCTGTTGTTGCTGGCGGTCCATTCTGCTTTTTCCAGTCTGCGTATGCATGTGCTTTGGCAGCAGGTTCGTGTGGCGCGCCGCGGCTAACATGCTGTCTCGCGTTTGAGATGCTCTTGTACCCAGGGAACACATATGGTCGCACATGCATCTTCTTCAGCTATAAGGCTCCGATACTCGATAGACGTTTCCACTAGAAAGTTGGTCGACTCTGCAATGGGCTGTTGGGATGCGCTCGCCGTTGAGTGGGAGGGTCTGAAGTACTACAAGTCCGTTTTTGCGCGGCTCGTCACGGACCCAGCGACCAAAGCGAAGACATCTTTCTATCAGATGTTCCGCGGTATTGTGGTTGGCGCTCACTACGAGTGGTTGACGAACCCGAAGAAGACGTCAGAATCAGTTGTGGAGGAGGTCTGTGGTAAAGGAAACTATGATGCATTGAAGGGCAAGGTCGTCATCATTACCGGTGCAACCAATGGTCTCGGTCTTGAGAACGCCCGCTGCCTGTTGAAATATGGTTGCCATGTTGTTTTCGCAATGCGGAACAAAGAGAAAGCAGCAAAGGTGGTGGCAGAGATGCAGGCTAAAGAGCCGCTTACCGGAAAGGCAACTTTCATCAATATCCAGCTAGATGACCTGGCGACGGTAAAGCCCTTTGTCCAAGAGTTCCTCGCCATGGGCCTCCCCCTACACTGCCTGATCAATAATGCAGGCATCATGGCACCACCTGTTTATCGTGCTTCGAAGCAGGGTTTGGAAAGCCAGTTCGCCATCAACAACATGAGCCACTATTTGCTGACCCATCTTTTGCTGCCCAAGCTGAAAGAGACCGCACAGACGTCGGGGGAAGCCCGTATCGTCTACCTTGGCTCTCTTGCGGGGGAGGCTTGCTGGAACGTCGACCTCGACACGTGCGTGCCCAGTGGTCCAGAGTTTTATTCAGATATCGGAGACTATACCAGCACGAAATGCATAGATATGATCCATGCCAAGCATCTGCATGACAAGCACACGAAGGACAAGATCTTCGTCTGCGCAGTGCACCCAGGGATTATCAACTCTGGGTTGGGTAAGGACAACCCTGGGCTCACAGCCGCTTTCTATGCTGGCTCGACCTTGAAACACACGCACAAAAGCCCCGCAGAAGGTGCTGCAACGACCATGTACTGTGCTTTGAGCCCAGAGGTTCCCAAGAAATCCGTCACGGAAGGGGCTTGGTGGTACTACAACTGCCAGCCACAGCAATGCATCGGATTTGCCTCGAAGGCCACGCCAGAGTTTCAGGAGAAGCTTGAGGCCAAGTGCTGGGACCTAGCCAAGGCATATGCATGAAAGCCCATGAGACGTCCAAGGCACGGTCGTGAGCGTGTCCCGAATTCTTTAACGATAGAGTTTCGTACTCCAGACAAGTCTGAAGACTCGGTTTAATGGCTTCCTGTGGCAGCCGTTTAGCATCCGAGCAGGACCTATCTTTACCCATGGCAGAAGCACAGTTCCCGGAGGCATTACAGATCGCTTCTCAATCCTTTACAACTTTTGCCGGGTGAGCCAGCCCTTTGCAAAAAGAGCTGCTGTGTGCACGCAACTGCTTTGTGTCAGCCGAACCTTGGGCAGCTAGCTCGCCCTGTGGCCACTGTATATATATATATATATATATATACATACAGATATATACACACACATGAATCGTTAGGTATTTAGCAGTGTGTTTACAATTATATTTCTAATATTGTTACTATTTCGATTACTATGGCTATCACTATTACGCTTAGCATCAGTAACATGTTAACTAGTGTTAGTATAGTAGTATCAGCATCAGTCTTAGTATAAGCTTTGTTATCATGGTCGAGATGGTTAGATCTTTATATCATGGCGACATGTCCTGAGTTCAGCTTCTGTCATTCCTGAAGCCTAAACCCAGAGCCCCAAACCTTGAGCCCATGCTCTAGACTAAAACGTCCCCAAATCAGGACAGCTTCCGAAAACCAACATCCTGAACCCTAAACCCGAAACCCTAAACCCTAAACCCTGAACCCTAAACCCTAAACACATCCTGAACCCTGAACCCGAAACCCAATACCCTGCATCCTGAAGCCTAAAGTCAGGACAACTTTCTGAGGCAGGATGCTGCGGAATCTGAAACCGAGGCGGCGGATCTGTTTGAGGCCCCCGAGCAATTCGCATGACAAGCATTTGATACCGAAACGAGTGTCTAAGGCTACTTCAGTATTTTGGTTAATGTTTTTTGTTGCGGAGTGTTTAGATGTGTGTTGATACTTTGATATTTAGGGCCTTTCATTTGCGGCTTTAGGCGGGCTTACAGGCTGCTGAGGACCGAAGGCATGCCAATCATATTCAGGCCCGGGGCGAATGCAAGCCGTTGTTTGGGGTCAAGGGGTTTGGGGTTAAGGGTTTACGGGTTTACGGGTTTAGGGTTGGGTTTAGCGTTCAGGGTTTCATCGGAGACACGCAGTGCTCCGCAAACTCGCTGCCGCACCCGGAAGCCACAAACGTGGAATCACCACGCCCCAACAGCTCGTCTCTGTTCGGCGAAGCTATTTATGACCTAGCTTTGAAGCCAAGCCCAGAAGCCCTGCTTGTTTGCTTTGGTTCGAAACACCCAGCGAGTGCATCTAATCTCGACACTCAAGACGGTACCCTAAATAGTAGGATCCTTATTGTAAGGACCCCAAAATAAGTCCCCTAATATGGGTTATAAGTATAGTTACTGTGTTTCGCTGAAACTTCTTCTCGGTCCTAGGCCCTAAACCATCTAAGGCTTCGGCCCGGAACCCGCAGCCCCCAATGCCCTAAGCCCCTAATGCCCTAAACTCCTAAAGGCCACATGCCCCTAAGCCTTAGACTCTGCCAGGACGCAGTGAAACACGATGGGGGCCCAGAGCATTTTTGGCGCTTGGTTTTCGGTCGTTTAGGGCTTTCATAAGGGTTTATGGATGTTTATTGCTGTAGGGCGTAATTATGGTTTGGGGTCCCTGGGTCTGGGGCTTAGAGTTTGAGGTTAAAGATCACTTTGTCTCAGTTTTTTGAGGTTTAAGGTCTACTTGCGTGTCAACTTCTAACCCTACACCCTGAACATACGGTTTCCTGAGCCTGAAACTTAAACCCGTAACATCGAGGGAACATACGGAGTGTGAAGATCTTGCATAAGAAACCCTTATTATAGTCCTTCTATCATCATACTGCACTGTACTATATGTTAAAATGTACCCCCCCCCCGCCACACACATGCGCAGAAACACACACACACAAACACACACACACACACACATACAAACACACACACACACACACAACACTAACTATTCTATCGAGTAAGGCCCCTGCCCCTGCCCGACAAACCCAGAGGCCCAAACCAGAGATCCTAAAGACCTCAGAGAAAGTGAGACATCGGATTGCGACAAAGCTTCGGACTTGATCTAGGTCAACGGCGGGTAGCCCACGATGGGGTTAAACTAACTGGCTTCAATCACTCGCTGGTGCTTTTAAATCGGGCGCCAAAAATAACCTTGACCCTGCATCTGATCGCGATTATACCCAAAATACCTGCTGCTAATTGCCGTTTTCCCTTGGTTTACGGCGCAAGGAAGGTCCTGGCAGGACTTCGGTATGATGCGGGATCCTGCTGAGAGGCTTGGGATCCCAGAATTTGAAAAAAGAGCCTCGTCCCCAACATAAGGCTTAAGGGTTTAGAGCGTATGTAAGGATCATGAAGACACGGCCACAGCAACTTCGTTCCCTGTACTGCCGGTGGGTGCAACGCCGTAAAATCGCAAACGCTAGTCGCGAAATAGGTGAAGGCACTAAGTAGTTGGCATCCCATGTCCCCCAGTGGCTAAGGAGCGGCATGCGGCCAAGATGGCCAAAAAAGGTGTCGGGGTCTTGAGATGCAAGTGTGCGAGTACGGCTATGACGATATCGACGCCGATGATGACGAGGATGCTGATAACAGTACACCCTAAAATGGAGATGAGCGCGCTTGATTGGGGATGTTCATGGTGACAATGGAGAAGATGATGACCAAGAGTGCGATGCGCATGATGCCGATGATGAGGGCTTGAAGATGAAGAAACTCACGTTTCGAGAACCTGCCCCGCAGTGAGGCCAACAACGTGGTGCGCGGCGACTATGAACAGATGCTTGAGGCTACGCTGCCGTCCGCGTCAAAAGCTTTTCAAGAGCAAAATTACTTAATGTTAGTATCCCCTTGTAATCCGTATTGTAAGTGTAGTATAATGACTGACCCCAAACCCTGTTCCATATGTGTATATTTTTATACATATATACATACGTACATATATATATATATACATATATGAACCCCGTTTCCATGACCTACCTCGGTCTCTTTGTAAATACCGTCCAAACGCTTACTTTTCACTACTTTTCACGGATGATAACTTCTCCTTCTTTTTCATGGCTGATCTGAGGTCGTGTCTCTTTACAACGCCGTGCCTACTCATGTCCGCCGAAATATTAATATGCTGTACTCACAAGCAAGAAACATTTCCAGAGACCACACGTTACGACGGGGGAAACCAAAAAAACACAACTCCAAAAGTCCAAAACCTTTCTGAGGGGCTCGAAACTTTTGGATTTGTTGGTTTTCTTAGGGTTTATTGGCTTTCCAACAAAATTCCCAATAGACATATGTTGTTTTGGGATTTTAGGTGAAAACAAAGAACACAAGATGTTTTTTGTTTTTTTTTTGTTAGGGTCTGTGGTGTAAGACCCAAAAGACCACGTGTTGTTTTGCATTTGTGTTGGAAAACAAAAACACCTGGTGTTTGTTGATTTTTGTTGGACAACTAAATAAACCCGAGGAAAACAAAGAATCAAAAGTTTCGGGCCCATCAGAAAGGTGTTGGATTTGTTTGATGTTTTTGATTTTTGGTTCTCTGAACGTTAGAGCCAATACAGCGCGCGGCATGTAACTGTATTGTTTTAGTCTTAGTCTTAGTTGTTAGCTTGATCTTAGTCTTATTCTTAGTCTCAGTCTTAGTAATAGGGCTAACATTGGTGGTTTTGATGTTGGTATTGTTTCTTTATCGAGCAGTAGCCTTCATATTTGCATTAGGCATTCGTGTTAGTAGTAATTAGTGTCTGTTTGGTGCTAGTATTAATATCAGTAGCATTAGCACAGGTAGTAGTCTTAATATTAATATTGTTTGTGTTGATTAGTGTCACTGTTGGTGTAGGTGTCAGTGTCAATGCGAATGTCAATGTCAGTTTTAGTGTTAGTCTTAATATAAGTCTATACACTCTGTGTACTAATGGTAGGTGGTACTGTTTAGTGTTAATGTTAGAGTTAGTATTCGTATTGGTCTTGGTCTCGGCCTATTACACCCGACCGTGTTTCCGTCGTGCTCCTTAGTTGCGTAGTTTCAAGTGGGGTTATAAGCCCCCTAACATCGGCTATAATTTTAGCTACCCTTAATTAGAACCCACTGAAAACTACCCATGAACCTCCAAGCACGGCTCCTTCGCATAGGATCAAGATGAGATGGAGAGGTTAATGACTCGGGCTGCAGAGGACGGATGGTGTCGGCCCTTGGACTTGAGGCTGTAACATTTGGGCCTTAATAGTTACCCATACTAATATGGGGCGGGGGGTTTCTTATTGTATTTATGGTATAATATATACCCCCCGAACCCTATTCTAATTATTGAGGCGCCTGCAGTAGGACTGCAGGCTAGAAGTGAAGATCAACTCTGGGAGATTTGGAGATTTGGATAGCAGAGTTTGGGATCGAGGCTTCTCGGTTTAGGGCTTAGGGTCGAGGGGTTAGGGTTTAGGGTTTAGGGTTTATAGGGCTTAGGGTTTAGGGTTTAGGGTTTAGTTCAGGTTTCAGCGGTTCGGAGATGGTTGGGAGTTTCTCAGATTTGCCCTGAAGAGGGGGACTGCAAGGGCTTCCAGGATCCTGGCGCCCTGCAGCACCTTACTTGGAGGGTCGGGGGACTTAGTATGTGGTTACTTTAGGGACTTACAAGTACCATAACCCCAATTAGAGTCCCTTTTAGGGTACTTGTAAGTCTACTTACTACCTACTTACTAAGTCCCCCGACCCTCCAAGTACCCTAAACTGGTACATCCCTCACTGTGCATAATGCAAGATCTCGTCCATCAGCTGCAGTATTGTAATGACTACTTAGTGTATGCAGGAAACTGCCAGCACAGCAGGAGAATCTACATACCCAGCTGAGGTAGGCTTTTGCTCAGGCTATTTGGGTTTATATGGGGGTCTGTGTGTTTGCATTTTCATATCTAGGAATCATCATTCGTATTCGCAACTCATGGCTTGACTTGCGGGATTCTCGGGCGGAAGCAAAGAGCGCAGGTTAGGAACTCTTGCGGAACATGAAGCCCATGCTTGAGATGTTCTCATCTCCATGACGGTCCTAGGTATGGTGAACTCCTACCTGTGAGAACGAGCTTTGTTACAACAACCCCGAGCGACGTGAAAGCTGAGGCAGCTCTGCAAAGCCTCCCTTTGTTTAGCCACATCAATCTGATTTTACGACAGACCTGTACTGTAGTAAATTTATAAATTACTACACTCACTCCCAGCACTCACCCGCCCACAACATGAAGTGCCCAACGGCAAGCTTGAGCTTTGACCCGCGATATAGTTGCAAACACCGCAAGAACAAACCCATCCGTCTGGTTTCAAGTTGACGCCGCAAGAGGACATGGAAGACGACTCCATGTTGGTTCTCCAGCACGACAGGAATGGCACCGACATCGCAGCTGTCCAGCATGTTCAACAAAACCTTTCTTGATATCATTCCTGCGTTTTGACACGGCAGCACGAGCACGACCACGACTACGACTATGACGACTACTACAGCAACTACTGCAGCTGTTGCAACAACAACCACAGCCAGTGCCATTGCCACAGCCAGAACCACAACCACCAACCACCGACCACAACCACCAAGTACAACTACAGCTACAGCTACAACAGCAGCAACTACTGCGACTACGACGACTACCACTACGATTACAACTACACCAACTACAGCTATTGCTACAGCTACAGCCACAACAACAACTACTATCACCTCTTCTGGTGCTGCTGGTCCTACTACTACGATGACGACTACTACCAAGAACAGAAGTTTTAATAAGACAAATAATGTTACTACTACTACTACTACTACTACTACTACTACTACTACTACTACTACTACTCCTACTACTACTACTACTACTACCACTACTACTACTACTACTACTACTACTACTACTACTACTACTACTACTACTGCTACTACTGCTACTACTACTACTACTACTACTACTACTACTACTACTACTACTACTACTACTAGTACTACTACTACTACTACTACTACGCTGCCTCTGCTGCAAGACCCAATTGCGACCCATCCCCACCCTCTTGCCGACATGGGTGATCCACCAAGGACGGGCTGCCGTACAAAGATGATGTCGGACATGCATCTCTTTCGATGTAAAAAGGTGCCCATCGGCAAACATGTGTTTAGGGAGTCTTTTGGTGGCTGGCTTCAGGCCGTTCCTGACAACGAAGTCCTGGATCCTTCTGCAGGGAGCCAGGAGCTAGTCCGAAACCTGACCTCTCATCCAAGCGCTACTGAAGTCTCAGCAGTCCATGTGGATGTCGAGGGTGAAACAAGCTGTCGAGCCGAGAACAGCGCGGAACTACGCAATAGAACCGAACGGCCCTCAACCCTAGAAGCCCTACGTCCCAGAAAGCCTCGACCCCAAAAAGAGGCAGAATCTCTTTCGTGCTTGAGACAGGGTTGAGGGTTTAGGGTTGTAGGACCCTCAGACTTGCCCCCCCCTGCAAACACTCCAAAGCCCAAGCTCAAAAGCCTGCTGGCTCGCTTTTGGGCTCACAAAGAGGCCCAACCATGGTTCTTGGGCGCCGTAGGGGCTTATGAAAGGCTAGGGTTCTATAGTTCGGGCTCTAGGGTTCTTTAGTTACGCTTAGCCTTGAAGGTTCAGGATCTGGGCCGTTCGATGGAGATCACATCAGACTCGGGTCCGTGGCAGCAGAGCATGGAAAGTTGCAGAGACCAGAAGCACGATCAGGTTGAGCATATGGAGTTCACAGCGGGTATGCTAAGAGTGCTCCTTAGTCACTCTGGGATTCGGACTTCGAGTTTCGTAGTTGGTTTCATCCGTTGTCATGACCAGGGTTTAGAGGGTTCAGGGGCATCTTAGGTTCACAAGAAGAGGGATGCGCCCTAGTCAGGCAAAAATGCAAGAACCGGGCCATGGCCAGCCACGGAGACGCGAGAGATGGGGAAGGTCTATGGAAGTGATTCGGGGGCATGGGGTGGGTCAGTTGTTTATCACCAAGACTCCAAACAGCCCGAAATAGGTAGGTTCTGTAGACTTGAGACCCCGAAAGCGCTCACTATCTGTATACTCGGAGTCTTCGGCTGTAAAAGCAGCTCCCGGTGCAAATGCGCTCGTCAACCGTGCGCAGTGTTGGGGCCAGACAGCCTTTGCCTGACTAAGTACGGCTTGAAAGCTTGAGGTTGCGATCCGCTTGAGATCAACATCCTGAAGCTTTCAGCTTCTGCCAACGGGGTGCAACTGCTCAAAACAACGTTGAGACACCTTCCATTGCAGGATGTGTTGTACAAGGCCATACAAAAATCTAAAAAATGAAAGTCTTCAGCGGATCTTTTCAGATTCCCCTTGTGGATCATGTTCTTGGATGTTAGGTTGCATGGGATGCAATCCTATCGGATGAATCTCGAGGTCAGGTTGCATCGGAAATCTACCGTCCGCTGTTTCCACTCGGCATGCTCGACCATGGTAAGAAAAAGGAGTTGTGGACTCTAGCACTAGCAGCGCAAGTAACAGAACCGCCTCGGAAGTGAGTGTTGCCATTCTGGCGCATCCCTCATAACCTTTCGCCAAGCAAATCAATGTGGCCTCTGCGAAAATGCTGGCCTCAACGCAACACTTCCAGGATATGGCTCGTCGGTGGGCTGCTGCTCGTCGCATGGTTGGGTGCGCCAGCAAAGGGACACGAGTAAATCAGTAGTTCTTGATAAAATGGGGCCTGTGGTCGTTTGCACACCCCTTTCCTGAACTCATCTGACCTCTCAGGAAGTCCGCTCTAAACCCTAAACTCTAAAATTGAAAGGACTATGAGCCCTCAATCCCCGAAGCCCTCTACGCTGAGCTTCTTCCGCAGGTACCACCCTCGCCTTTGCATGGACCTGTCCTGAGTGCCCTGGGTTCTTGTCAAGGATTTCATTTCAAGTTACCACAATGAGTTACCATAATTATCGGGTTCCTTTCAGGGATCTATAAGGGCTCAATACAGGGTTTAGGTGTCAAGGGGTTTAATTTAAGTTGCCATATAAGGAAGCCGTATTATTTTCTAGAGATTCCTGTTATGCCGAGTCAATGTCAATCTCAAGCAGGTCGTTCACTGACCCTTTCGCAGAAGCGGCGAGTAGGAAGCACCAGATTCCGCACTCGGTAACCTGTCAGACTTGCTCTGCAACCCCGATTGTATAAGGCCCAACCGGCCAATGAATCGCAGCAACACCAGGAAGGGCGTGCCGGTCCCCCAGACGTACGACCGCTGGAGCGCTTCGTGATGTCTTGCCTGTACTCTAAACTTGAATCAGTACAAGACCCTAAACCCCTAAACCATCCTAAACCCCTAAACCATCCTAAACCCCTAAACCCTAAACCCTTCCTTTCAGCTGCATCAGATGCACCCTCAATGAGGCGAAGCAAGCAAGCCCTCATCGCAAACCTTCAGGACCCCCCGCCCTTGCTGTGAAGCTTTCAGGGTGGCTTCGGAGAGATACTGCGACAATGCCAGATCTGGAGATGCATGAAAAGTTCTTTCGACGACATCTTGGGGAATTCAAAGCGCACTCTCTGGATCTTTCGCTCTCTCTCTCTCTCTCTCTCGTTTTCTCTCCCCCCTTCTAGGATGTTGAGAGGCTTAGGGCTAGATGGTCTTTCTACTTCTTTGCTCTTCAAGCCGGACGCTGCGAGCACTGCAGGACCCTTCCTGTCCCGCCAGCAAAGCCCGGTGGTCGATACGCCTGATGCTAGAGACGCGAGCTCAGCAAGACGAGTTCTGCTCAAATCCGGGAACCATGCTACCCAGAGGCCCCATAGTAGTTCATATTCGGGATTACCTTAGAGGATTCTATATATGAACCCCCAACAGGAACTACTTTGGGGCCTCTGGGTAGAGGTTCATTATGTAGCAAGTTCTCGCAGCACCCTCAACATCCCGTAGAGGCGGAGGAGAAAATCAAGCCACAATAGCAGACGGACCAAGCAGGTTGTTTTCTGTATATAACCAATAATCAGGGTTTTTCCTATAATGCAGTATGTTTATCCTGTACGTTGAAAGTGCTTGTGGGGTTGAGGGCTTCGGTCTGTGGAAGATAGAGATTAGGGTTCGAATCATGTATATATAAAAAGAAAAACGAGGAGCGGAATTATGGTGCCGTTTCGGAGCGGCAGCTGTCGGGTTTATAGATTTTCGCTGTCCAGGTTGAGTGTCGGGAATATGGTATTTGGGGTACGTTAGAGCAAAAGTAAATATTGGGGACGATCAAGGAATACTATTGTACAAACTACTTTCAGCGTCCGCAACAGGCGATCCTACTTCATTACCAGCTGGGAGTACGTGCACCTTGGATTTCAGAGCGGGGTCTGTCAAAAGACGCGAAGACGTGCCTGAATTACTGTTTAGGGCAAGGTTTATGGTTCAGGTAGGTACTTGACAAGTGGGGAGGCAGTGTCTAGGATTTTAGGAAGCTAAAACCGAAACCCTCATGCAGGGCAGTTCAGAGCTCGCAGGGTCTGGGGTGCCGGGTTTAGGGTTTTATGTGAGGGTTTCGGGCGAGTTTCGGATTCAAGCTGTGTGGGTGACTACTGCGAAAGCATGTGTCAGGGTCGAATTTTGTATTAGCTGATGTCACCTTTGGTTCAGAGGCGTCGGTCCAGTTTTTAAGACATAAGACACTCTTCCATTTTGAATTTTGGGGTGTAGGAGTGGTTCTATCGCTCATGTTGACGCTTGGTTCTTCCCCCGAAACGACACTTGCAGTGTGGGGAATCTGCGAAAGTTAAAGTTTCACATATGGGGGTTTCCGAAAATTGGGGGTACCTTATTTAGGGGTCCTTATAATAAGGATCCTACTATTTAGGGTCCTATATTAGTGTCCCCTATTTTCGGAAACTCCCATATGGCACTATGAACAGACCTGAACCTGACCGCGAAGCCTTGGAGCCCCTAGTCCTAATGTAGGAATCTGATCAAGAAATCCTGGGCCTTTCTTCGGGTTCCATATATGAACCCTACTACTATATTGGGGGTTATGGGCCCAGGGTTTCTTAATCAGGTTCCTACATTAAGCTGACTTCAAAATTGAGATTTTGGCCGCACTGAGGCCCGCACCCACTCCTTGTTTTTGCTTCTTGTCGCTATTGCTCTGCTCATGCTTTTGCATATGGGCTGTCTCCGGTGTATGTACTGCTCGCAGCACTGCAGGTCCTTGCCAGCTTGCCAAAGCTTATAGCTGTTTCCCGGAACTCTCTCAGCTACGAAGACTTACATGGCCGATGGAGACGAGGATTGGGGTTCAGGGCTCGGGGCTGAGGGACAGCTCAGGTGCGCCATGAAGAAAATGACTGAGGCCTGAGCCCTACAGTTGCACATGACAGCCGGATCATGGGCAGAACAAGGTTATCCTGTTGTTGCTGCTGCTCTTGCTGTTGCTGCTGGTGTTGTTGTTGTTGTGGCTGTAGCGGTGGTGGGGGTGGTGGTGGTAATGGTAATAGTAATGGTAATGGTGGTAATGGCGGTGGTGGTAATGGTAATGGTGGTAATGGTGGTGGTGGTGGGTAATGGTCGTGGTCGTGGTGGTGGTGGTGGTGGTGGTGGTGCTCCGACCTAAGGGCTCACCCATCATCCACATAGGGATACCCGGACATGCGGGCAGACGGAAAATATCATTCCGGAACATGAACTCTAAACCTTGGATGCTGCCCCCATTCAGCAACGGTTGCATATTCATTCGAGGAACGATATAAAGGACCTTAATAGTACTTTTGTTTTAGACTGTTACTGTATGGGGGGCCGTACCCAACCTAAACCCTGAACCTTACTCCCTTAACCCGGCCCTAAACCCTATAAGCCCGACACCCCGAAACCTCTAAACCCCTAAACTCCAGGTGAAGTGCTCAAACGAGGCCCTGGACCTGTGGCGGAGAATGAGAGTTGGGAGCCTACAGAGTGCAGTACTCTCTTCTTGCCTGGCGGTTGCTAATTCAAATTTCGGGTTTCAGGGTTTCGGGATTCAGTTTGTGGGATTTAGCGATGCAGTTTTAGGGGCTTTGGGTTTGGGGATTCAGTTTTAGGGGTTTGGGGTGTAGGGCTTATGGTTCAGTTTTAGGAGCTTAAAAGTCCTGAGCCTCGGATGTTGATGTACGGACAGGTCAACTTCCGCAAGTCCGTAGCTGGCGAGGATTGTCTTTCGTGCAAATTCATGCAGGAGCCAAAAAGCATTGTTCTCAGCATTATCTTTCCTTCTGCTGCTTCATGCCATGAACTTTGTCCCGAAGCTTCCGCTATTGCTTCGGATAGGTGTGTGAACTTATCGGCTTGGTGCCTAACCGTACTTGGATTCTGCTCAAGGTTCCGTGGATCCTAAAATGAAAGAATCATAACTTCCCTCCCTCGAAACATTTATGTTCTTGAAGGCTTCAGGTGTCAGGATGTGTTTGGTCTCAGCTTCGGCTTTTTTTTTTTCGCCAGATTCCCTCAGGTCAGATAGTCGTCGCGAATTGGCATTCATTGTAAGTTCCTATCTATATGCTACAAGTCCGCTGTAACCCCAAAGGATTCATGGAGTTCTCCTAAGGAACTGAAACAGTAAGTACCTCACACGACATCCCTTGGGGAGTCTTTTTCGCAGATTCCTCTGCTACAAGGCAAAAGGCTTGGAAGAGACCATCTGCCATGTTTGTGGTCTTCTGGCCTTGCTAGGAGTTCAGCTGACTTCAGTGCCTTCAAGAAGATACCTTTGCCGGGATGCTGTCTAAACCCCGAGTGATGATGTCTTATTCTGCACCCAGATGTTTCTACTTACCTGCAATGGTTGTAAACGGCTTCGTCGCTGGGATGTGAACGAGCAGTTCTACTGATGCAAGCAGTCTTGGGTGCGGTCCTCGCAAGAAGACAATACAAGTCTGGCTCTCAAGACTGCGCACCCTTCTTACTTGGCGATTCATTCCTGCAGTCGGAGTTCGTGTTCCCTTTGAATGGTCTGCAGCGGCTATAGCGGGTTGATTGGGGTTTGTAGGCCGTGCAATGGCCCAGTGGGCGTAGCATTGCTGCAATGTACAACTATGCTTTCTAGTGTATTCAAATTAAGCCCTTTCCAGGTACGCATGGATGCACATCTGTGGTTTCGTTCGCCAGCTGCGCCAGGACTCCAGCTACGTACACTGCCGCGATCGTTGCGTACAATACCATGGGCAAGTGGTGGAAGGCCGGTATTTCCGCTACTACTATGTTTTCCTCTTCATTTAGCAGTCTGATTATACATGTTTGTGTTGTTCATTTTCTGATTGTGAATAGAACTCATGTTCTTAATAATGTTACTGCTATTCCTTTTCTGATCATGGCTGTTTTTGTCATTATTCTTGCTATTCTTACTGTGTTTGCTTTTCATAACATGACTACTACGATTATTCGTAATCTCGTTATATATGAACATTACACTGTTGTTCTGGGAGTCATGGCGAGCTAGGAGCTTCTTAACAGGTGACTCGGGGTGACGAAAGGGGTTCGGGGCGATTTTCTCGTGTGGGTAATTCTCTAAATTAGATTCCCTTTTCGGATCCTTTTTTTTTGGGGTGTCGTACAATTTTTAGGGACGACCAAGGCACCCTAATTTAGATAGCTATGCATTATGTTCCACATTGAGCTAGGGATCCGGGTGCTGGTTTTGCTCGTGTGGTGCGATACCGGTCTATTGCGCTATGCAGCACTCGAACTTGAGGCTGTATTACATAACACCTTAGCTCGGCCCCTGCATACCAATATGTCAAGTGCATGTACCCGACATGTCCTTAGGACTCATGCTAGACCCCAAACCATTCATGTGTGGCAACTGCCGAGGCAGTGGAGGCCTTGGACGAGATGATGGAACACAACATGGACACCTGGCTTTCAGTTCGTAGGGTAATTAAGGGCTGGCTGCTGGTTCCCAGCGAAGTACATTCACCGACATTCCTTTGCGTTCCTCAGGCCTCTTTTCGGGTATAGACCCTTGAACCCTGCATGAGGAAAGAATTCTCTGAACTAGGGTCTCTTTTCAGGTCCACAAAAGAGCATTGCACCCTTGATCCTAATTTTGTGAACTACCCTACATCCTAAACTAAACTCTAAACCAACATTGAGCGGAAATCTCCAGCGGAGGCCCCCCTTCGTATCGGTGCGGAGCATGCTCTCATGGCATGCGAGCAGGGTGCGAAGTGGGAGAAGGCCGAGATTTTGGGTAGGGTTTGGGGTTCAGGGTTCCTAAACTAGGTTTGCGTAGGGCCTTGAAGTGTATAGGATTCAGGGCCATGGCTCTTCAGGTGAGCTTCAAAGGCCAGATTGTAAGAGTGTATGGGCTGTGGCAATTGTAGCCCGTACACTTAACTGCCGGGCATCGTAATTTGGAGAATGTTTACATTTAGGGTGTATTGACAAAGACATGAAACCGTAAGCCGCGCAGCCTATAAGCCAGGCGAGATGTAGAATCGTATACTCAGAGCGGCGTAGGGTGTACACCTTTGGCCGCTGGCTGAAAAGCACGCAGATTGGTGCCAAGGCGAACATTCGAGATGCAAGCCCCTGAACCCTAAACCCTAGACGCACAGAGTGCTGCAGGGTGCGGCAGCACGTCCGCCTGCTCAGTGCACTATGAACTCTAGCAGACGCATTAGTTCCCGGAGTTGCGGTGCTCCAGCCGTGAAGTCGAAATCCAGATGAGACTTTCGGGTTTTTCAAGTCCTTTAGCCCGAAACCACTTAACTCCCAAACCCTAAGCATTAAACCATGGGTACTGGCCCCACTCAGTAACAGTTGGATAGTAATACAGATATATTAGGACCTTAATGGTAGCCCTATTATAGACTGGTACTGTATGGGGGGCACCCAAATTAAACCAAATAACAACCCTAAGCTTTAAGCCCTCAGCGACAGGCACTCAACCTCCTGGACCAGCTTTGGGAGTATAGCATTGTGCCCAACGAGGACAGCGCGCGCTGATGTGACACACGCAAGATACCCCTAAGGGTCCAAGTAGTCCTTACTTATGGTTTCTGATACCTATAAAGGCTCTAAAGTACTAAAATAGGGAGTACTTGGACCTCTGGGTACGCTAGCTTTTTCGGTCGATGGGGTTCTACGGAAAATTTTGCCTCCAACACAGCAGCCTGCATAACTACCGATACGATGCCTTAGGGTTTCTTGACTATAATATATCATACACCGAAACCATGCTCGCCCAAAGCCCTTATGAATTATTAAGGCCTTTACAGTAGACGGCAGCCGCAGGACAACTACATGCCGGCGATTAGAGCCTGCGAGAACGTGCCGAGCTCGGGGTTCAGGATGTTATGATTTAAGGATTTAGGGTTTAAGGGTTTAGGGTTTAATGGTTTAGGATTAAGGGCTAGGATTTTAGGGTTCAGGGTTTAGGATGTTAGGGTTTATAGGGTTTGGGAGCTTGGGATGTAGAGTTCTGTTGTATTGTCCCAGACGTACACTCACAAGGCTGGTGCTTGCAGTTGCCGCAACTGCCAGCACAAATGCCTCGTAGAAACCCGCCTGTCGCAGCGAAACACCTCGTGAGAGTCGTAACAGTGTATAATGCATTAAGAGTCATAGTCTGACCGCAGTTAGGTATGTAGAGTGCGATAATTCTGGTATTGTTATAGTATGTGGACTAAGCCCTGAAGGGATCTTGGAAGCCTGGCCTGGGAGCCGACTCTCAACTTACCCCTAAAATTCTAAAAGCTTTGCCACAGCATGCAAAGCCTGTTGGAACATCACCACTTCGGCCGTCGTTTGGCAGAGCACATCAGCTATCGCCCCACACCGAACAATTCGGATACGACTAAACGGAAACTGGCAAGAGAGTAAAGTGCTCAGTGTGGCGGTAGAAGCGCCAAAAAGGACAAGAGAGGCGGTTTGCGAAGGCCAGGCAAGGTCAAGGCAAAAATGTGTGCAAGCTCGGATCAAGTGCAAGAAGATTGTGCTTATGTCAAGCAACCTCCTGGCGCCAGCAAGAAGCGATTGACCATGCACCAATACTCGGTATCAGTATCATTTGATTCAAACAGATGTACATACATTCATACATACATATTATATATATATATGTATGTATATAGTTATTTATGTATGCATATATGTATATGGATATATACACATAACACACGCTCATAGAAACATGTGTATATATATGTATATATATACACACGTATATATATATATATATATGTATACTTATGTGTATGTTTATACTTAACTCATACTTTGTCGCTGCTGTTTATAAATACTTTTATTAGTCACGGTCGATTTAGAGCTCACCTGGTTCATCTTGTCTTGCGAGTTGTATTTCGAGTCACATGCCGTCAGCCATGTTGCACCAAGGCCGGCATGTTCGAGGCTGGCGACTCCCTGTTTTGGAAAATGAGACAGCACACAAAGCTCATGAACGTCTGGGCCCGAGAATCACAGACTGACTGAGCCCTCTCCATGCCTCGGAGACTAACAAAATTAGCTCAGCAACTCTAGAAGGCCAACCGTTGATCAATCCTGAATGTTCCCAGAGACCCCAAAACCTCTTAATAAAGAATACACGCTAAATAACCATGGCAAGCCCAATGTGATTTAATCAACATATTCTTGAACCACGTCAAGAGACTTTGGAGTCTCCGGGCTTAACACCGGCATGACATGGGAGGTCAGGGGCCTCTAGTTGGAGGGTCATTGGTAGTTATAAGTGAAAAGTGGGGTTATAAGTAGGGCCACTGTACTTAGTTCAGGGTGACTTGTGACGCCACTTATAATTACCCATGAACCTCCAAGTCTCGTAATTGAAAGAGGGATGCATGTGTCTATATCTTGTCAAGACCCTGAATTCTGGAATTTGTCCGGCAGAACGCTGGTTACCCAAATTGCTTGAACTTCTTCCGGACAATGCTCGGCCGAAGCCTCCCAAACCTGTCAGGCGCTAAACACCCCTCCCTGCGCTTGAAACCCGCAGTTAGACCGTATATGATGGTACATTTCACTATGTATCTAGTACAGTTTACTATGCTGTGATACATGAGACTACACTATGTTATATGATATGATATTATATTACCCAAAGGCCCCATAGTAGTTCCTTTTGGGAGTACCTTATAGGATTCTATATATGAACCCCAAAAAGGAACTACCCGGGTCACGCGGGTAGTTAGTCCCAGGTTGCCGAGGAGATGGGCGTGAACCCGGCGAGGGAGCCCCCGAAGGACGGGCCAGCCGGCTTTGGGTTCAACCCGAAATCGCCTCCAAACCAATATAATACACTATAATGTAGAATTTATAGATATGAACTTTGAATATATACCATGATACACCATTGACACAGTATAACATAATATTTGTAGAAAATGCAGTATAACTCAGTAGAAGTCCCCAACCGATCGGACGAGTTGGTTCTCTCCGGTTCATAAGTATAGGTCTATCTAGGGGGTTGTATGCCTACTCGCTTCAAATCTGCTATAGCAGAATATAGGGTTATATGGCCCTCTTTCTTGCAGTGCAGTACAAAGCATGCCAGCTTGAGTGTAGACACACTCCACAGGTCAAGCTGCATGACCAGCTTGGATTGCTGACTGATGGGTGATGGTTGCTTGCTCGCCTTCTGATTTGAAAGAATATTGCCCTAAACCCTAAACCCCTGGTTAATAAACCGCTCTCCCTCAAAAGGACTTCTAGTAGCATCTCCGAAGACAGAGGCTTATGAACCAGGGCTTCACGTGTCTCCAAAGACCAACTATATTATTACTATTACTACTACTATTACTATTATTACTATATTATTACTATTACTATTATTATTACTACTATTATTATTATTACTATTATTACTACTATTACTATTACTATTACAGGGTCAAGCTCTGGGGTTGCACTTGGTTAAGCGCTAAGGCGCCACACCGTTATCCGTGCAAGCTAACCCCAGACAGACCCTTACAAATTCAACCCTAAAACGAGAGCCAATTGCCAAGTCCTAGCCCTTAGCTTTGTCATAGTTGGGTAACATTCTTTATGTTTATGGGTACTTAAACCCAATAAGGAATCCTCCCAACCATGAACTAGTTAGTTTGTGGACAAGCAGCTCATGCTGTGCAGGCAAAGCCGGCCCTTTGGCGCATTCCGGGGTCCGTTGACCCAAAGGCCGGCATGGCCACTGGTTCAGACTTTCGATCTTCAGATATTGCTTATATGCACAGTTGTATGCGTGTACATGCAGCATGAGGAATGTGTGTGTGCAGAGTATACGTATATATATATATATATATATATACATATGCAGATACATTTATGCATGTATATATACATACATATCGATGTAATTCCACTTAGATGCTGCTACGATATTTGTATCTTTGTACGTCTGCATGTACGTCTGTATGTATGTCTGTGTGTATGTCTGTGTCTATGTGTATGCATGCATGCATACATGCAAGCACGTATGTATGTATGTATGTATGAATGAAATACATACATACATACCTAGCATTGTGTATGTAGCTATTTGTTTCTTCAGTTTCCCATTTACTTATTTACTGCTATGTGTGCACATATAGACCATTAAAACGCAAGCAAGCACTTGTATACGTACAATGACATGTACATGCAGACAACATACATATATATATATAGATATGTATATATACATACATATAAATATATATATATATATATATATATACACACATGTATGCATGTGTATGTATGTATGCATATGTGTATATATATATATATATATATATATATATATCGGGAGTTTCCGAAAATAGCGGACCCTAATATAGTACCCTAAAATAGTAGGATCCTTATCATAAGGGCCCCCAAAATAAGGTACCCTTAATTTTCGGAAACTCCAAACCCTTAACCCTTTATAGAACCCTCATAGTACCCTTATAGTACCCCTTCAAAGGAACCCTTAATTTTCGGAAACTCCCAAGTGCAGAAGTTGCAGGCTTACGATCCTCCGAACCTGACTGCTTCTTTCGAGCGGAAAGCCAGGAGGAAGAGGTGCCCGGGTAGGGTTTTGAGGTTTACGGGTTAGGGTTTTGGGGTTTAGGGTTTAGTTGCTGAACTGAAGGTCGAATCTGGCATTTACATACCGTTGAACTTCAACGGCATGCTTACGATCGACTCAGCAAGCATGGAACGTTTAAAGTTACAGGTCAAACAGAGGCCCAAAAGTGGTGGCAGTCTCCTCTAGTTGCAATACACAGACAGCTTGTTGCACAGATTGTGAAAAAATAGTGTGGCAGGATTGCACACAATCTAGCACTGCCCCGAGGCCACATCCGATCCCCAATGTCAATTGTCTGAACAGCTCTTCATAAAAGTCCATCCGCGCCGTCAAGCTTGGTACAAGATGCCGAAGTCGGAAATTCCAGGGGTTACAGGGACCCTAAACCGTAAACTCTAAACCACAAATCCTAAACCCCTGCTTGAATGAAGTTATCCCAGTCAGCCGCTTGACGAAGGAAGATGCCGCAGCTGCCCCCGGGGCGTCCCAAAGTGTGGGGTTAAGGCCAGCAGGCTCTGCATCAGAATGAGCGGATCCGTTAACACGGGTTCGGAAGAATGAAAGCTGTTCGAAAACTTCACAGTACAAAATACCTTCAGCCCTCTAGTATGCAAGGGTGAACAACTGGTACTACTAGAATCAGTTATCGCATAACAGACCCCCGAGATCTGCTGTAAGGTTTGGAGTTTTAGGGTTTATTACGCTCAGAGGGTTGATCGGGCTTATAAACGGGCTTAGGGCTGAGGGCTGCTCGTCTGCGGAGATGGTGCTACTTGAGCTTTGGCCGAGGGGTCGTCAGAGTGTGCAGGTTAGATTAAATCTTACAGCGATCCTTGCTGTTGATAGAGTTCTGCTCCAACTGCTGCGATGACAGATGGGCGCGTTTTGCAGGCCGAGGGGGTGGAGTGCTGCGGCTTTACCGAATATCTACACACATACACATTATATGTTTCTGTGTATGTGTACATGTATATGTTTGTAATTATGTATGTATGTATGTATGTATGTATGTATGTAATTATGTATGTATGTATGTATGTATGTATATGTGTTCTCATATGTGTTTACGTATATATGTATATGGGTACAGAGGTATGCATGTGTATATGTACACAGGTCTACATGTATATTTACACATATATATATATATATGTGTGTGTATACAAAGAAATAAGTGCATTTGTGTATATGTACGTCCTTACAGTGACATATGGAGTACCACAGTTGGCTCCAAAACAAGATAGTGTTATTAAACTGTTGAACAGACTTCTCGTGCTGGTCCCTTTGGCGGGTATTGTTCCCAGCTGCAGGCCTCAGCTGCTGAGGAGATCCCTTCCTCGACGCTGTGCACGCTTGGCCGCTGGAAAAAAGCCCAGCCTGCGGTGGCAGCTGCTTCGTCTCAAGACATCTATTACAACAAAGTGGCTGCGATATGTTGTCGCACAACTACTGCCTGTCCCTTGTAATGGGTGCCTGAGTTAACCAGAACGTGCGATGGCAGTTTCAGAGCAATGACCCACAGTAGCCGAGTAGCCGCTGCCCAATTGTGGGTGAAGCAGCATACACTTCAGCATGCCATCTGTACCCGCCGTGGGCCGCCCCTAATCAGATTTGATAGAATCTTTCACTGTGGAACATGACAGATTCCTTGGAAAGATCTTCGTCAAGCATCGGAAAATCCAGTGTTCTGCTCTTTCACTGTAGCGTAGAACTGGAAGGCTATCTCTTGCAGTGTCTTTGTCCGTACCTGGTGCCATTCCCGCACGGAACTGAAGGTGTGGAATGCACGGTTTCGTACCCCTCAAAGCACAAGCGAATTTATTTGTGAAGCAGCACCTGGAATATAGCTGGCCTAGTATGACACACGGCTTGCTGGGGAGACCCCTGCTGGAGGGAGTTCGGGCCCATGTGTCCACCGGCTTTTGGCTTATAGGGTTTAGGTGGCTATGGCTGAGGGTGTGGGGTTCAGGGTTGTCCAGCGTTCAGGGTGCAGGGTCGGGACCCTGTGCATTCTCTCGAGGTCCGGATTTGTGTTAAGATGTGGCTTAAGTATCGGATTTCTTATTTCTGTCCTCGTATATAGAGTTAGCCGGGACGCGGTTTCTGGCGTTTAGCAAACTCTGAAACTGAATGCCCTCGCATGCATTTGGTTCGCAGCTACAGCAACCGCAAGAGGCTTTCAGCTGTTGTTGAAGCCAGCGTTTGGCGATGGCCGAGTTCGCGAAGTTTGAGCAGGTGGGGCCCCATCCTTTAATTTCTGGAGTTCGGGGATGAAATGGCCCAAAGCTAGGGCTTCTTAGGGTTGAATTAAGCCTCTTCGTTTGCTACAGCCCTCTCGCAGCATTATGTTATGATTCCCGTTCACTCGAACCTGTTCACACGCTGCAACCTGGACTGCGAATCCTCGACAGCCTTTGTACCAAGGGCTGGCATTAGGGGCCCTTAATAATTGGAGTAGGGTTGGAGGTCCACTAAAGTTCCCCATGCGCACCCGATCATGTACGCGCACCTGATCATCAACATGTGCCGCGCTTCCTGCAAGCTTTATGACATGTTTCGAAGAAGCCGGAAAAGCCTTCTTTAGCAACATCCCACCGCCAAGATACCCTTAGCCGCCTTAGCCTTCGTTTCAGGACAAGGAGAACTTGAGGCCGAAGAAGAGTGGGCGATCAGCAACGGTGCTGTCACAGGCCTGCAAAGCTACCCTGAACTCGCTTGGGTGTTGGAGCGACGTTCCCACTTGCTGATCACAGATCATAGAGTGTCAGTGATAGTAATGAAATTCGTACATACATGCACGAATATCTCTATTTGTCTTTACATATGTATATATATATACACACATATATATATAATGTTCATAGACAGAAAGATAGATATAGATATAGATATAGATATAGATGCACATATTAGTACGGTGTCTATCCACTCGCGGTGTTGGGTTCGCTGTGCGATTGTATGCACTTCAAGTTGGTCTGGCCGTCCAGCTGGTACTGGAATAGTCACTATGCCCACAAAGTTCTTGAACCCTAACCTTCGTCATCGTCATGATGATGGTGCTGCTGAGGGCGGTGATGATAACCGTAGGGATACAAAGCCTTACTAGCAGCTGACTAGCATCAGTAGCTGAGTAATATAGGGGCCTTGATAGTTAGAATAGGGAGCCCTCAAAACAGTATAGATTGTCATTAAGGCCCCTATAGTTAATCCCATCATATCCGACCATAACTTCAAAGGTCAGCCTTTTCTGCAGGGATCTCAGAACCTGAAGGTGGAGATGTTAAATAACGTGAAAAGTTTGTAGGAGCATAACAACGCAGGGGCATTGCTTTTCATGGCCATGTTCTAAACCCGATGATTTCATCTACACCCTAAACTCTAAACCCTAGACCTAAACCCTAAGCCCTAAACCCAGCAGTAATCCCTAAGCCCTTGACCAGTAGTCGCTAACCCTGTACCTTAACGCGCACCAGCCTGGAGCTGGCGACCCTGGCCCTGGCTTTGGGCTGTCAGCTTAAAGGTGGGTTGAAGATAAACAGTGAACCCCAGAAAGTTGGAGCATGGGTTTAGGAGGATTCGTGCTAGGATCCCTTATACTTTGCCTTAAGGTCATGAGGAGAATGGCTTCTACTATACAGGGTTACAAGCTTTGGTATTCCGGAGCCACGCGAGGCTCACTTGCAGGTTCATGGGTAATTATGAGTGGGTTATAAGTAGGATAATTATAGCTATAACCCATATAAGGGGACCTATAACCCCTCTTATAATACCCATGAGCCCCCAAGTACTGGAGGTGCAATGCTGGGACTGGGGATCCCTCTGTGTTCAAGGGTGGGGCATTGTCTTTCAGTGAAGCAACTGTTGCCCCATACCATACTATAGAGGCTTCATATTTTACCTATATTATTTTGGGGGGTTTCCTGATTAGACTTATAGTATAATGGGCCCCCAAAAATTCTGTGCTAATTATTAAGGCCCCTACATTAACTTTCTTGGGTTTCTGCGGCTCAAACGCTGACCTCCATAGCTTTAGGATGCAATGGACAAGGACGCTCATTTGCACGAGCTGTATTTGACTCATGCGCTGAACAGCAACGCGATCTCCTCATGGGGCGAAGACTTTGTCAGAAGTCGCTTGGACAAGCAGTCAGAAGCACTTCGCAGTTTGCAGACACAGAACATAATTTGGTCTGGTGGCTGCTAGCAGGCTAAGCAGTATGTAAGCTATGCGCTACCGACAAAACAGAACCCAAGAGCAATCCTTCAGAGGGGTCCTCAGGATTATCAAGGCTCTTAACTAGATTCTTCATAGTATGGATACTAATACTACTAATAATAGCTAACAATACTACTAGTACTAATGATACTAATACTTCGCAGTTTGTGCCTGGCCCTCCTTGACTGAAACTCACGTTCCAACTCCACGCCGAAGCATAGGTACACCTTTGCTGGTGGCGAGTTTGAAATCGAAATGTGTGAATATGTGTGTATATATACAGCACATGTATATATACCTTCATATTTGTTTTCGGGAGCGCATTGCATGCGCCCACTTTTAACGAACGACCGGTGGTTGATCAATGCGGGCACCGCTCCATTGCTTGGTGTCCACAGTCTGGGACTGTCATTAGCTTGAACTTGGTGTCGCGGGGCTGATGGGTGGGGAGGGGTTGCCCAAGGCACCCGGGGGTCAACAGTAGGCTCGGAACTTCAAGTCCAGGCACTCGGCTTGTCTGATCTACTTCTATCCCCCGCAGTACGCCTGAAGCTCCCCTGGGCAAGGTCCAAGGATAACTTCGGAGCAGTCCATCCGCAGAAGTGCCGCTTCGGCGGTGTCGTCTGGCGCGGGCCTCGGGAGCACTGGGCAGTAGGGGTTTAGGGAACGAGGGTGCGCCAATGTAGGGCTCCCTTAATGGAGTTCATAGGGTTCCGTCAAGGGTTCCCTGATAATTGGATTTTCCATGCGTGCTGAGAGGATTGGCATCTTGGAATCAAGCGTCTAAAGGCTGAGGCGCATAGCCCGACAATAGAGTCATGAACAGCGGCAGTAGCTAATACAGCATCAGCAGCACAGTCTGCAGCAACACCACATTTTCCAAAAACAGAGGCCTGAGTGCGAATAGTAACAGTATGATCCTTACCTCTTCCTTCCTCAGCATCTACCAGACGACCAGCTCCAACATTTGGCAACATCAACAACATCATCACCAGCTGCCGGGCATTGGCAACATCAACAACATCATCACCAGCTGCCGGGCATTGAGAAACAATTTCAGAATCAGCTGCACAGTCGCATGAGTACAAGTATCACTTGGAGTGCAGGTGCCACCAAATCATCTGCGGCCACACGGCGGAGGTGTGAATTGCCTGTGTGGCTGCGATGGAGGAGCGATGTCCTAAACCTCTCAAGCTTTCTTGCTTTATGGCCCGACTGCATTGTCGCAACCACATGACACAAAGACTCCAAGGCATAAACTGAGTTTGACAGGAGATTTTGGGTGACGATCTTCCTGATAGCCATCATGGTTGGTGCCAGTGCTCTCGGTGGCACGCTCTGGACCTTTGGGTTCCGAAACATGGATTAGGGCTTGAGGGTCTATACGCTCCTGTCCAGACGGTCGCCATTGTCATAGCACTTCAAGACCTGAGTGTTCATCAAGCGGACCTTGCGGTTGAGCACTTCCACAGTGCGCCACCAGCGTAAAAATGACCCGTCGCAGGACCCTGATTTAGAGAACTACCCACTACATTCAGAGACGAAGCTCTCTTTTTTCCAAGACTTTAGCATGCATCAATGATGAGATCGCCGATGCTCCTGCTTGTAGAGTTGCGGAAATGATGAGCGTGATGATATTGTGTCTAGGTAGCTCTCAATTCAATCCATGACGTTGTCAGTTCATTCGCACTTTATTCCCTTCGCGCTGCATGTTGCTAATGCGTCCATGCATGCATCTGTCGACCCACGTACCACCACTCTCATCATAGCCAGGTCATCGGTGCTACACCGAATGGTAGGTATGTTTGGGGGGTGGTGTTCGTCAAGAGAAGATGATGCAAATATTGATCTATCATGACGCGAATTCTGCACGCAACACTGCTCTGCCAGTCTACGCCGAAACCCTATGCCCTACGAACCCCTAAAGCCCTAACACCGAAACCCCCGTAAGGCCCATAACAAGGTAGGGCTTTGGGACATTTATATTTTCCCATATTGGGTCTAAGAGGATCTTTTTTACTAACATTTTTCAAAAGCTTCAAAAGCCCCACCTAGATAAGTTCTTCAGCTGAGGTCTCTACAACTTCCACCGGTCTCAGCTCGACTCCCGGGAAGAGCTGCGCGCCTCCGTGCGGAGTCTTGCAGAGAGGTACGCGGAGGCAAGGGTGTAGGGTTAAGGGTGTCTCTGGGGTTTGGCCTTAAGGTTTAGGGCCTTTAGGATTTGGTGTTTACAGTTTGGTTATAGGGTTGGAGCGCAAGCCAAACATGCAGACATGCAGACACTTGACATGCACTTCACTGTGGGCTCATGAGTGGCATGTTGAGCTGCTGATATGTTCCGTTTGTTCGCTTGTGATGAACGGGGTGCTGTAGTACCGATAAGCATATTGAAGCAACTCACCGGAGATATGATCTAGAGTTGCTTCCGGCACAGGCATTCTTGCAAACCTGCGTTCTCCTAAGACCTCAAGGTTTGTCTAGGTTGGATTTTGGGACATTTTTTATTTTCCTTATTTGGGTTTATAATGGACCCTATATATAAATATTTTTCAGGGTGTTTAAAGGCCAACCCAGTTGTTCTGGGTCTGGAACCCTGGAAGTGCATCAACCCCCCGGGGCTTTAAACCTCAGAAAACTCGGAGATATCCCAACTACTTGGCTGGCTGCTAAAGAGACCCAAAAGTCCTGAAAGCCCAAACATGAATTAAAACCCTGTGGCAGGGAGGAAAGAAGCCTTCAACCAAAAGCAAAACTTGCACCCTAAACTGTAGCAGGAAATTTCGCGGCAAATTCGGATGTCGACCCGGTCTCTCGAAGCCTTGGAGG
This sequence comes from Symbiodinium sp. CCMP2592, assembly GCA_905221615.1. Lineage (NCBI taxonomy): Eukaryota > Dinophyceae > Suessiales > Symbiodiniaceae > Symbiodinium > Symbiodinium sp. CCMP2592. The sequence continues at coordinate 53,843 of CAJNDT010000184.1, forward strand.
TAGCTTGGCTTGGATCCGCCGAGGTGCGGCGAGAAGACTTAGTCAAAAGATGCTGGGGGCTGAGAAGCGACTGTAGAGTTGAACAGTTGAACAAAGCTCGGAAACATCCTAGACTCTTTCGGTCGCCGATGCTAACCCGGAAGCACGACTGTAACGTGACGCGAGCCCTGCTTCACTTCAGCCGGAACTATGAGGCTGCCATAAAGATTGATGATGCGGGAATGACTGACAAGCACTTCGACGAGCTTGCCCAATCACTGATCGGATCGATTATGGGCATATCTGCTTTGGGGCTTGCGCCTCATGCGTGCCTGACGACGCCGCCTCAGTGCTCAGGGATCGTGCAGTGGGGGGAGCGCTAGGTTACACATCGCTGTTGTTACGATGGGTGTCCTCGTTTCCACGAAGTGTCAGCCATAACTAGGTGTTTTCTCTGTTCATGTGATTTGTCCACTTCGTCATTCATGCAAAACCGCGTAAGGTAGTCATCATACAAGTGCCCACAGTAGTTCTGCAAAAGTAGGCGTGAATAAATACATATGTAGCGATGTATACTCACATGACGTTCGAGTGGTCGACTGCCGATATACTCGTGGCACAATACTTCACAGCAGCAGCTGTAGTTGTGATGAAAGGATGTGTGCCCGAGCATTGAACATTACTTCTGTGATATTATGATATATTATGTCTGTTCCCCCCTGACCAATGATTCGTGGTGTTGCGTGCTTGTTAGCCGCCGCCACGATCAGCAGTCCGAGAGATTCGCTTGCTATAACCTGTCAGAACATACCAGTCGCCAAGCAGCCTACATATAGCCCTGCGAGGCATGAACGTACTATCAACCAGCGTGGCGACTGTAACGGCAAGTGAACAAGTACGGCCGTACTGACACTATACATATCGTATCAACATGCACCATGAGAGCATACCAACAAGAATTAGGTTCACTAGATGAATCACATGATATGAAGGACCGTTTTGAAAGCCCTCTCACGGCCCCTGTAGTTGTCATCATACTGAGGAAAACATATCCGCCTGACAAGTTTGCTGCGGTGGCTCGGCACATGCTCAAGGCTGCCATGAGAAGATCTTCTCGTTGGGGCTGGGGCTGAGGAGTGAGAGTAGGATCCCGGGTCTTGGGGTTCAGGGTTTAGGGTTTAAGGGATATGCTTAGAGGGAATAGCCTCGGACATCGCTGCTCCCTCAAGAGAAAGCGCAGCTTCGGTGGTGTTCAACTCTGTGGGAAGTCCCATTCCGATGTTGGGATTTTGGGTTTCGGGTTCAGGGTGGGTTCATGGGTGTAGCATAAGGAGAACCAGCTTTTCCACGGTGGACCTGGCTTCAACATGAGATGCCAGATGCGGAGTTAAGAAATGTGTACGGTGTGACGTAGGTCAGTTGGATGTGTGAGTCGCAACCTCCGTGCTATTCTGTAAATGCACTGTGCATACGGCCCGACTGCATGAGATTGGCTAGAGTTTCAGAGTAAGTGTAAAGATCTGAATCGCATATTCCGGCAGCCCATACCCGATCCGTCCATAACACCCCCGAGGCAAACTCCTTGAACAGCCTCCTAAACCCTAATATAGGGGCCTTAATAATTACCTAGACTATTTTGGGGGGTCTTTCATAGTTCCAGTATTATATACCCCAAAACCATATTCTAATTATTCAGGCCCCTGTATTACACCCTAAACCCTAAACCCTAAGAAAACACATTTAAACGCGAATCGACCGAGGTGGAAGGGGAGGATCTCCTCCTACATCCCCAAAGGGGGCCTCGAGCGATTGAAGCTATCCTTGCCAGGGAGCCTTGTGCAAAACATCTGTAGAATCTGGGTTCCGGGTTTAGGGTTCAGGGTTGGGGATGTAGAGTTTAGGTTTTGGGTTGGGGGGCTGTTCGGTGTTTGCGGGACGAGTTCTAGAAGTGTCCTGAGAAGCACTGAAACGTGGTTTGCGATGACTGCCTGTATTCGGTTTGCGATGCCTTTATTCGGGAGGTGCTCTCTGGAAGAAACTGCTCCAGGCAAAACTCCCATATGATTCAAGGTTTAGGGTTCAAGGACTTTAACATTTGGCGGTGTACACGTGGTATCGCTGTCTTATTCCTTGTAGTTGGTCCCATTTGCATCTGTGGTCTCGCAGGACCGTAGCATGTTTCGTATTTGTATTTCTGTTTCCTTTTCCAGTTGTTCCCTGCTGCCCGCAGCACCGGTGCATTGGCCGGGATTACGGCTCTAGTTGCGACTGCGGAATGCCCCATAAAGCTTGCATGCACCTGTTGTGGTCATGCAAACCCCCTAGTTCTCCTCCCCACACCCAAAAAAAGTGTAAACCTTATTGCAATGAGAATAGCAAACGCCCTTAAAAACCCTAAGCCTCAGCCCCAAACCCACCATGAAAGCCGCTGTTGAGACGACGTACATCGACGACATTGTCGATACAACCGGGGGTGCCCCCGGACCTCCTCCTGGCGCAAGCCCGGGGCAACGTCCCGACTTCCCATTTGAGGATCGACCAGTGCCTCGCTTTGAAGAATACCCAAAGGCCCCAAGGTAGCTCCTTTTGGGGGTTCATATATAGAATCCTATAACGTAATCCCAAAAAGGAACTACTATGCAGCCTCCGGGTAAAGCAGGTTTTCTCCGCTTCCTCGTGTTTAGGGGTTAAGGCTTCACGGCTCCAGGGCGCGGTGTTTAGAGTGAGGCTGATCTGGATTTGGACTTTAGGGTTTAGGGTTTAGGGGTTTAGGGTTTAGGGCCCTCAACCCTAAACCCTAAAGAACTAGAGTCCGGCTTTTGGGTCGGAGGCCTGCGTTCCAAGGTGTATAAAGGGGTTCCGGAAGCTTGAAACCAAAGCCGCAATTCCTAAATCCTCCCCAAAGCCGAAAGCCCGACCCTAAAACCCTCAACTTGCCCTACCTTAACCCCAAAGATCCTGCCTTTTTGGGGCTCCTTGCTATGATTTCCTTATAGAAGTCCTTAAAAAGGTAGGTTCTTTGGGGTTAAGGTAAACCCTATATAAACCCTCAGTCGGCCCCCACTCCCCTTACTGAGGATTTCGTTGCGAGGAGACCGATCTTCACGTCCTATGCGCCGGTGTATCTTACCGTTGGTTAGGTTTAGGGTTTAGGGTTTAGGGTTATGGTAGTAATAGTAGTTATAATTATACCCCATTCCTCCATTCCCTACTAAACAGCGGTAAGGTATATGCCGGACAGCTGGATGATGTTTTTTGGCCAAAACTTCTCGAGGCGCCCCCGACTTTGGCAGACTGGGCCTACAGGTTAGCTTTTATGGTTTACCCAAAGGCCCCAAAGTAGTTCCTTTTTTGGGGTTCATATATAGAATCCTATAAGGTAATCCCGAACAGGAACTACTACTGGTATGGGGCCTCTGGGTAGTTCAGTTCGGACAAAGGGGGCCCAACATGGCTTAGGTGGAGGAGACCCTCCTGGAAGTTCATGATCATCAGCCTCCCCTAAACGAACCCTGAACTCCTTCAATGTACTGGAATTCCCGTATGCCCCCATGTAGTTCAATCTACTGCAATTCCCGTAGTTTTAGCGCACTCGAGGTAGTTCAGAAACTCGTACATCAACAAGGGGACTTGCTAATCTCCGCCCCTTGCAAAGCCGCAAGCCTGAAAGCACGCCCCACCAGTAAAAGCCACCGAACACCTAAGACCTGTGCCCTGACAGCCTGAATCGCCATCTCCCACTTGGAGGGTCGGGGGACTTAGTAACTGGGTATTTTAGGGGCTTATAAGTACCATAACCCCACTTAGGGTCCCTTTTAGGGTACTTATACGTCTACTTACTACCTACTTACTAAGTCCCTGAACCCTAAACCCTAAACCCCATACTACCCTTATAGAGCCCTTTAAAGGAACCCTTAGAATCCCCTTTAAAGGAGCCCTTACTAAGTCCCCCGACCCTCCATGCAGACCCCGAAAGATCCACCATCCCTGAATCCCCTCAATCCCACATCTACGGCCAAAGCCCGAAGCCCTAAACGGTCACATGGTAAAAGGCCCTAAACCACTAAACCCCAAAACCTAAGCCCTAAATCCAGAAGCCTTAAACCCCTTTAAACCCAAACCCTAAACCCTACTCACCTAATATCTTGAAAGGGACCGGGTCTGCTTCAAGGCTCGATGCCGAACACGCTCATCAGCAAACGTCACAAAGTTGTAATCCTTCAGTGTTCTTAGTGGGTTTAGGGGTTTTGGGTTTAGTGTTTAGGGTTTAGGGCTTAGGAGTTGTTTTCGGAATGAAACAGAACTCCAAGGGGCTATTCAAACATCCCGTTGCTAGTACGGTTCCAAAGGCGCTACAGGAACAGAAACTACGGTAGAGTAGAGCAAAAGCCTTGGACCCCAAACCACAGCGTTCAGGGTGTAGATAGATGCAGGATGATTGGTGCTGGGATCTCTATCCGCTACCTTATGCACAGTAGGATCATATAATTAAGCTTTTGGATTCAGTGCAAAACAAGCCGGAAATCCCAGTACTGCGAAAGCAGTCTTTCTTTGGCCAGGCAGTGCTCTGGTACGGATTATCCTGCCGAGCTTCCCAACTGTTGCTCGGCGGGTTTTGGGTTGAGGGTAGGTTCCGGGTAGGATGTGAGTCGGTGCCTGAAGTAGGAAAGCGAACACCTTGGGTAGCGCGTGCAGAGTCCCACCCAACGGCATGAAATCATTGCTAAATTGAGGCTCGGGGGTCTGATGGTGAGGGTTAGGGGCTTCAGGGTTCAGGGTTTGCCAGTACGTCTTCAGGGTTTGGGGTTTTAGGATCCAGGCAGTTTGGGCTTTAGGGTTATAGGATGTCGTAGGGTTTCAGGATAGGGATTGGAGATTGTCCTAAACCCGGAAACCCTAAACCCTACACCCCTAAACCCATTTGGGGGGCTAGAGCACGGAGCAATGGCTAAATACCGAGGCTATTTTCCTGGTCCGCCGGATGTGCATGGAAAAGCGACCCACTTTTGGGGCTTCCCGGCACCACAGTCTTTTAATCGACATTTCCGATACCGAATGCATTTTGGAAGTTAGGACTTCGGATTCATTCTGCCTTGGTTCTTTGGTGTGTTTCTGTGGGGATCGTGCTACCTACATGTACTGGTATGTTTTTGCAACCTCCTGCACAGAGAAGGGAGTACTTCCATTTCCAAGTCCATGACACCACGCTGATGCTGCCAAAAGCAGGCGCAGCTGCACCATTAAGTCATTCGCAAAACCAAGCCACCGGATACAGCCACCCGGAAGAGCAGCATCATCATCACCATCATGGACATCCTGATTGCGAGCCTCACCACCAGCATCCTCTTATGACACGCAGCCAGAAGGGATGCGTGCTATTGGCTGCCAGTGAGTTAATCAATCAAACCGTCATGGTCGTTGTCCCAGAATAGCACGTCCTCTGAAACTTACCCAGCGTTGCCGTGATACTCTTGACAAAGAAGCTTTCTGCTAAGTGCAACATCTTTACGTGATGCACCATGCCCACAGTAGTACTAGAAGCATATTCGCATGTCGAAAATACGGCAAAGCCGTGCGCGCAAACCTGCTCATGTAAAAAAGGCTTCCTCTTACAGCCTGGGCATCCCAAGACCCATGAAGCCCCGAATCAAACATTTACCCAAATTCCCCACCCCTTCAGCCTAGTTAAACCCTAAGCCCTGAACCAAACACTCCGGCCCACGACCTGTCTGCAAAGTTTGCAGCCGAGGTTTCGCCGTCATGTCCGTGAGTTTCGAGGATTTGCTGAGGACCGCCACGGTTGAAGGTTTAGGATTTAGGCTTCTTGGGTTGAGGGCTGAAGGTTTAGCGAGTCTGTTATTACAACCTGGCCTCATGCTGGAGATTGCTGGAGCAAGCACCGACCGCAAACACCACGGCCACAACCCCACAGGGTGTGAGGGCGACGAGGCATCCGAGAGACTAGGAACGCACAGGCACCACGCCGCAGGCGCGGCGGTGTAGATAACATGCTGAGGCAGGCAGGCAGCCAACCAGGCAGGTAGGTATTCAGGGAGGTCGGGAGGTAAGTATACCCGTAAACACGTATCTATCTTTATGTGTGCATACTATAGTTCGTACATACACATCTACTGTACGTATTCTTATGCATGTGGGTGTATATGTATATATATATATATGTGTGTGTACACACATACCCCAGATAGGACAAAGCCAGATCAATGCTCCAAGAGGACCCAATCTGGGCGTTCCGTAAAGCGCCGTGTAAGCCTGCATGTGCTTGTTCAAGAACGTCTGCCGCCTTGAGCACTACGGTGCCAAATTCTGCCATCTAGGTAGGACTTTGGGACATTTTATATTTCTCTTATTGGGCTTAATAGGACCCTATTTACGAATATTTTTCAGAAGCTTTAAAGGGCCAAGTTCTGCCATCCATTTCTTACATCGGCGTCTTGGCGGTGTACATGTTTATAGATAGTATAAAGGACCCAGCATTCTTGCTTCTCCCCAGCCGAAATAGCACCGACGCCGTATCCCAGGACTATCGACCTTGAGTCTTTGGCAGCTCGGCGAGGTGAGGTTTGTCCCTTCGGGCTCGGGGCTACCACTTGTGCAGGGGGCGGGGTCCGGAGATGGGCTCGGTTTGAGTGCATCACGCATGTGAAAACGGGAGATGCCGACAAACGAACCTTGCTCGAACCGTGGTGACCTGTATAAGAAACTAGCACTGGTTGACTACTAGGACGACGACGAGTCGACTACTCTTTTCTCCTTTACAAAGCCTGCTCAGGCGACGGCTCCTTCGAACTAATCTGCTGTGTGCTTGCTGTGCCTTCATCGAAATAGTTCGATGGATTTTGCACGATCAGCAGCGCTGGCAATACGAAGCCTGAAGGAAGCATTTTCTGGCAGTCACACCCAGGAGACGGGCCTACATCGGGTTGGAGGCTTCACGAAGTTCTCGTACCAACTGCCGCTGGGAATGCTAAGTTAGTCAGCGGCACCCAGGCTCGTAAATATCTAAGTGGCAACCATAGGTTTCCTGGAGGTGCACATGCTCTTGGCTTGTATTTGTATGCGACGGACTCTGAAATGTCATCATGAAGCATGCATTTCTTTTGGCTGACTCATCACATAGCTGTCCAGCAGGTATTTCAATGTCTGCAACACGCAGATTTGCTCGTGCTTGGATTGGAACAGACATGGGATAGATAGATAGATAGTCTTGGAGGAAACTGCACAGCGGGCTACCACTTGATTAGCCTCAAGACTGTGAGCATCACGAAGCAGTAGCATGGAGATAGATTCATTCGCTGACTGTGCTAAAACAGATAAGAACAAAGCTGGCAGTGCTCACGAAAAGACGACATCAGGACAACACTGTGCAATCTCAATACCGTTCATAGGGTTTTGGTGTGTATATATATAACTACAATAATGAACCCCAAAATAGCATAGGTAATTATTAAGGCCCTGATATTATAGCATATTATTTTATCATACAGACACATATGGGTGGTTGTCAAAATTAGGGTCCCTTTTTGGCTCACTATTATAATACGGCACCTATCATTTAGGGTACCCCAAAAAGGGGCCATAATTTTGCCAACCACCCATATAAGGTAAAAGCCAGAAAGTTGGAATATGAATATCCTAGCCTTTCTATGGTAAATTATAGGGTATCCTACCCTGAAACCATATTCCAACTTTCTGGAGTTCCCTTTAAGATAATTTTTCTCAAGGTCCAGCGCAACGATGACAGCCGACAGCGAGGCCTTGGAGCGATGGCCGCGTTCCAACAGCAGCCTGGATGCGGCCACCTGCCGCCATCAGTTTAGGGTTTCAGGGATTTAGGGGTCTAGGGGTTTTGGGGTTTTGGGGTTGAGGGTTTAGGGATTTAGGGTTTAGGGGTTTAGGGTTTAGGGGTTTTGGGGTTTAGGGGTTTGCCATAAGCTTCCCTAAACCTTAAGCTTCTGAAACACCTCGAACCCCAAACCCATCCACACCCCCCCCAAAAAAAAATTCCGAAAACCTCAACCCTAAACCCTAAACCCTAAACAAGCTGAGAGGAGCCGGAATCCAGCTTCATCGAAGTTTCGGAGCTCTCGCTCCACTGGAAACTGGAGTTGGCTCCCGTGGATGGCTGGGAGGCCGTGGTTGCTTTAAAGGTCGGTTTCAAAGGTCGCTTGAAGTGTTGTTTTGGGCGTTCCGGTACGGGTGCCATAAGGGTTGAGGGGGCTCAAGATCGGAAAACCAAGGCATGCGGCTGGGGGTTGAGGCATGAGGTCTTTTAGGCGGAAGTCTCCAGGGGTGGAGGGATGGAGTCCTTACCCCCAGCCGTCCTCCACCGCTACACCATCATGAGCACCACCCCCATCGCCATGTATTTAATTTAGTCATATTGTTGTTTGTTCACAGCCATCATCCTTGCTTTCAGCATCATCATCCTCACCATCATCCTCAGCAGCAGCATCACATCATCCTCATCCTCTTCTCGTCATCATCATCTTCATAGTTATCATCATCACCGCCGTCATCACCACCGCCATCATCATCACCACCAACACCATCACCATGTGATTAAGCAGCTTTTCCATCGCCACCACACTCATCACCATCATCGTCATCTTTATCATCATCAGTTAATCATCATCACAGTTATCACCATCATCGTCGTCGTCACTGTCATCTTCATCACAAACAAGCATCATCATCGTCATCATCAGCAGCATCATCCGTGTCTGTCGCTCATTACTCAGTCTCATTGATAGCATCATCATCAGCAGCAGCAGCGGCGGCGCCACCGCCAGCACCAGCAAAAGGAGCTATGCCGAGAAACTCCAGCTGCGACGGTAGCTAGAGTAGTCTCGGTTCAGGGACGGTTGGCTGGCCATGGCTAGAGCATGCGTATTTGTATAAGTGTATTGTAATCACACCCCCAAACCCTATAGTCTTATTACTACGGCTGTATTTATTTTTTGACTGAGCGTTGCCTTGAGTCTGCTTATATAGTTGCAGGAGTGGTCTATTTTCGTCCGCCTTGTTTTTAGGTCTGGCCCTGTGAGGAAGTCGATCCCAACATCACGTACGTGCTGCTTTTGCTGCCCCTCTCGGCCCTGATCGGCGTTTGTCTGGGCATGGATGTGACTTGCTGCGAGACAGGGCGATCCACACTAAGCTAGCAGCTCCCTGATCACGATTGTCTTTCGAGAGAATGTCCCCCAGACCTCAAAGAACTACTCTCGGTCGGAGCACACACTCTAACAGACGACCAGGAATCCGACTGACTCCTAAACCGTCAACCCTGAGCCAGAGCTGCGCCTCAAAACAGATTGGGACCAGACTTCACACTTTGGGTTAAGCTAGTGCAGCTTGCATGGTGAGAAAGACTTTTCCTCAGGGTTCCTTATCGCTGAACCAGAACGTACCCCAAAACCCTACTCTGATTATTACGGGCCCGGTATTTAGCAAAACCCGATGTGGAGCGGCTCGTAATTGTCCCTTCTTGGCGCGATGCTTTGGCACACAGCCCCAAACCCTCAAATCCGAACACCATCTACAGGATTTAGCGTTTTGGCGTTGAGGGTATAGGATTTCGAGACTGAAACCGCTCGTAAGAATCCTCAACGCAAAGCCCTAACCCTTATATAATCCCTACAGCCGAACTCCACAGATCCAGCAATAGTGGGGGTCTCAGGAAACGTGTAGGCATACAGATCGTGTTTTGGCGGACAAGGAACCACACGATGGGCCCCTACTGTACGTACTAACTATAGGGGCCTAAATAACTAGCATTTGGGAGGTTCCTTCTTATCATAATGGTATACTTTTCCCAAAGCCCTATTCTAATAATTATTATGTCCCTACTGTACCTACTCGCGCTTGTCAGGTGATTCTGGCGTTGCGGAAGCACTCGCAGCAGGAAGTCTGGAAAATGTACATGAGCGAAGTCAGGGCAAGGATACTTGGCGTTCTTCTGGTTGACTCTTTAGACTTTAACTTTTTGGGTTTCTATATGAACTATAATAAGGAGTTCCTTTTTGGGGTTCCTATATAGAATCCTATAGGGAACTCCCAAAAAGGAACTGCTAAAAGTTGAACTCTTAGGAGGGGTTTCAGAAGTCCGCCAAGGATTATCCAATCTGCCATCTCAAATCTGCATGTGGCTTGGCTGAGCGGCGCATCATTCAGGGCTTAGGGTATAGGGTTTAGGGTTCAGGGCTTAGGGTTTAGGGTTTAGGGTTCAGGGCTTAGGGTTTAGGATTTAGGGTTTAGGGTTTAGGATTTAGGGTTTAGGGTTTGCTGCCAGATTGCGTAGCGGTAGTGTAACAGGGATTGTAGGATTTATTTGCGGTTTTGTTGCCTGCGAATCGCAGCCATGGCCCGACTGTGGCGGGCCATCACATAACTCACCCACCCCATGCCGTCTGAGGCGGCAAACCACCCAAACCTATACTTTTTAGGGGGTTTAGTCTGGTCCATGTTGGTTTACAACAACCACACAATTCTGCAGCCAAGCTTCGAGGGCCAGGGGGGCGAGGGGGGCCAATGGAGGCTAGGGGGGACAGGCAAGCGGGGGTCAAGGGGCGGCCAGGGGGGGCCAGGGGGGGCCAGGGGGGCCAGGGGGGCCAAAGGCGGCCTGGGGGGCATGGGCGGCTAAAAAGGGGCTTTTGCGAGTATTGTCCAGGTCTCCCTGTAGGACCGGCCTGGAAGCCCCCAAGTCCTTGAACTCTGCTCGCTGCAGACCCCAAGCGCCCCCTGGGGGGTCCCTTTTTCGAGGGGGGCCCAAATGGCCAGCGGTTGCATGGTTAAGGGGTATTTACTTTGTGTGTGGTCAAGACAACAAGAAGAAGCTGTGGCCAAGAAGAACGACCACTTGTGTGGTCCAACTCGCCGTGAGCAAGTTTCACACCAACCAGAGCTTGTGAGAAGCCTGACGCAAATAGGGACCAGCTCCAGTACCGGGCCCATCGTGGGTGCTACCGTCCCCATGGCTGTGGAAAGGCGGGCAAGCGTATTGGGTCGCTCTGCGCCATCGAGGTCGAGGGGCTTAAGCGCCGCCCACCCACGGAGGTGGGCGGCCTGGCCTTGAGTTTAGGGTTTAGGATTTGGGGTTTAGGGTTTAGGGTGAAATTCTTGGCCGTGATTTCGGGGTTTAGCTTGAAGCCACGTACAAAAAGTGGCCATGCCCGGGAAGCCAATTCCTGTAGAATTTGTGTTGGGTTACTTCAGTCTGGGCATGTAAGCACCGAATGCGCTTGCAAGTTTCTCTTCACGTGAACGTTTCATGGGTGAGAGAAACGACAACGGCATCGACCAATCCTTGGTCGCACAATCATCGCCTGTGGACGAACACGACAAAGTCTATCTTCAATTGGCGTCCAGAACTACTACTGTGCCGTGCTGTTGACATTGAAGCATATACGGTATATCGTGCGGCAAGATAGTGACACACTAACCAAGTGTTATAGTGGCATAGTATTGCATAGGGACTATAATGACTACTTATTCCCTCGCCAATACTACGCTCAGACACCTTCTCTAACCACCACTTTGCTCAGGTGGTTCCCTTCCCATTCTTCGTGGTTTAGGGTTTAGGGTTCAGGGTTTATGACTACTTATCCCCCATTATGCTACAAATATAATAAGGAACCCCAAAATAGTATTGGTAATTGTTTAGGCCCCTACAGTAAGCCTCAAAGCCCTAAGCCCTAAACCCCGCCAACAACACGCTAATTAGAGTAATTCCCTAAACCCCTTACCCTTAAACCCTAAACCGTAATGCGCTCAGGTGGTTCAGTTCCCGTTCTGTGTGGTGTGTATCGAAGACTTCGAGAAGCTTCTCGGCCGCGTGCAGTGGAATTTCCTGCGTAACTTGTGTATGGCTCCTAGAGTCCAGAATAGTATCAATCATAACAATAGTAAAAAAAGTTACAATAATGACAGTAAAACTACTAGACATGAGTATAATATGCCCGTGGCTTGGAAGCTTGCAGTTCGAAGGGTGTTGGCTTTTCTGACACCCGAAGTTTGTGTCTTGGGACTTCCTTGAAGGGTTGCAGGTCTCCGAGCTGCACATTGTCAGGACATATGGCGTACCAGAGACCATTGCTGCCCATCCACAGCTTGACATGTCCATTTTTGGGGATGCTGCGAGCGAACAGACTCCAGGCAGCCGAACCTTGAACAGACATACTATAGGGGCCTAAATAAGTACGAGCACTATTTTGCAGGTTCCGTAGTATGAATATAGTATAGTGGGCCCCAAAACCCTATGTTAATTAATTAAGGCCCCTACATTACCTTTCAACTCCATCCTCCAGGACCGTGTATCTCACCGGAGCCGGAACCTTGCATGGTAATTCTTATAAGTCACGGTTCTACCTAAACACCATGCTGCACATGAAGCTCCCACTCAAAATCGCGAAGGCTTGGTACATAACTCATAACCCCACCAATCGTTCTGAGATCCGGCAGACTCGACTTTGTCTCAATAGAAGAAGAGGCCACCAGGAATTCCTCCACCTCCTACTGCGGCTGTGGCAACGACGAGGATGACCACCACTACTACTATTGTACCACTGCCACTACCACTACCATTGCTGCCACTGCCTTTTCTACTCCTACTTCCAGTAGTAGTAGTAGTAGTAGTAGTAGTAGTAGTAGTAGTAGCAGTAGTAGTAGTAGCAGTAGCAGTAGTAGTAGTAGTAGTAGTAGTAGTAGTAGTAGTAGTACTACTACTACTACTGCTACTGCTACTACTACTACTGCTACTACTACTACTACGACGACGACGACTATGACGTTTGCTGCTGTACTTCTGATTCTATGACGACAACAAGTACAACCACCACCGCCACCACCACGGCCACTATAACCACCACGACGACGACGACGACGACTACTGCTACTACTGCTCCCAGTACCACCACTACTCTTCCCTCATCCTCCGGCTGCTGCTGCTGCGACTGCTGCTGCTGCGACTGCTGCTGCTGCTGCTGCTACTACTACTACTACTACTTCTGGCTACTACTACTTCTGGCTACTACTACTACTACTTCTTCTACTACTAGTATCATCGCTACTTCGACGGCGACGACCACCACGACTACGATGATGACGACGGCTAGTACTACTGCTTCTACTGCTACGACTAGTGTCTAATGCATGCTAGTAGCTTGACTGCCATCTTTTTTCATGCCCGATGCTTGCAATTACGACCATTATGATCAGGTTTATTATTACTACCAGTATCACCATCGTCAGAAGCATTGGAACTCATTGCTGAAGTGACTACTTCTTGCTGCTACTACGGTTGATGGCATTGCTGTCATCATTGTATTACCTGTAGTACGACTGCTGCTCTCCCCTAAACTCTGAACCCTAAACCCTCAGGCAGATGGAAAAGGGTCGTCTAAAAATAAAGAACCCTAAACCCTAAACCCCAAGCCGGAAAAAGGGCCCTTAAAGCCCCCAAAAAAAAACCAAGCCGAGGTTTGGCATGATCCTGCGGCACGAGACTGTCCGGGACCGTGGCCTGCTCCACAGCATCGACACAGCCCAAGCGGCTGTTGAGTTCTGCAGGCTTTCAGGGTTTCAAGGTTTAGGGTTTAGGGTTTAGGGTCGGTGGTAGGGTGTCAGATTTTGGCTCTTCCGGCTTTGTGGCTTCAGAGGTTTGGGTTTCAGGGGCCAAAGCTCTGGTTCTAGCGTCTCACAACTTCCTTCCATCATTCGTGTCATGACTTCTATTCGCATTGAATAGCCTTGGGTTGAGCCCATGTGTGTTCTGTGGTGGTTCCCAGTAGGCACCGCCAGTTCAGCACCTTTCTCAGCCATGAGACCATAAAATATACAAAAAAAATAATGATAGTAATAATAATCAGACATATATATATATATATATGTTTATAATAACATATAATAGTATATGATAATATCAAACATCAACCAACACCCCGGTCGGCTCACCCGGACTGTGTTGGTTCTCCGTGCGGTCCAATCCTCAATCGATAGGACAGCGTTGGTGGTGCGGGTGTTCTTGGATTCGGAAGGTCCTGTGATCATCTTTAGTTCGAAGATTGCACTTTGATCCCGTGTAGCCGGCCTGGTCATCGGAAGCCTGCCTGTCACTTTGCAGTGACAGTGCCCTGTCACTCCAAGCGGAGCCACTTCTCTGCTTCTTCTTTCAGAAGCTGTGTTCACTCCCGAAGTGTGAAGTCGTAAAGTTTAAAGTTTAAAGCTTTGCCACCATACCGCAGGCCTTGAAACGGATCCGCATGCCTTACATTGCGCATGTCCTTGTTTGTTGGACTCACTTCGGTTGCTGTTGTCGCAAGCCGTCGCAGGCTGGATGGAGTGGTCTTCATCAGCCACCAGTGGGCTGGATACAGTCATCCTGATCCCTGGCTGACTCCACTAAACCTAGAGACTGAACCAACATTTTGTTGTGTGGTCTCTTGAAGGGGCACGGAGAGCTACCAAGGATCCCCATGGCACGAAGTACGAAGCTATCGGGAAGGCTGTGCGCGAGCTACAACGACGGGGTGTCCGAGCCAATTGGATATGGCTGGAAGCTGGGCTGAGCAGACGTTAGATTCCGTTCTATTAGAAACGTGCACTACCATCATGACCATGTTAATGTTAATGTTGAAAGCCCACGGTGCAGTAGATTATGCCCTTACACGTACATCGCGCTCTAAAGAAGGATACGTGTATACGCATATGCGTGTGCATATATATATATATACAGATGTGCACATAAAATGGTGCAGGCCTGCATGCATGCATACATACATGCAGCAAAGGCGGGCTTCAGCAGCCTGCATGAGGCTGTACACCCGGAAAGGACCCGTTGAAGTGGCCATCTGTTGGATCTCAACAGCTGCGCCTTGTACTCAGAACAGAGCCAAGGACTACTGCTGCATCCCACAGGAGAACAATGTCCAGCAGCAGAGTGCCATCAACTCCATGTTTGCCTACGCCTCCTTTTGCACAACGTTCCTTTCTCTAGCGCCGACGTGCACGCACGTAGATTCAGGCCGGGCGTCGTGGTAGGAGGGTCGCTTGGATTTGGTACTATTCGATGCTCTCTGTTCTGCTCACATGGGGTGGAAAATTCCTGAGGAAACAAACAATGCGTAATATAGGGGCCAACTTGTTCACCAATCTTGATCATGTTTATGCTAGGATATACCACCCAAACCCTATTCTACTCATCAGGACCCCTGTCGCTTGTATTGCCCATCGGGCATGGCAGCCTCAAGTGCTTGTAGTTGCGGGAGTTCAGGGTCGATTCCGAATGAGAACAAAACCCGTGCTGCAGCGCATGTATACCTGGACCCTAAGGAACCTACCTTTTTAGGCCCCCTGGGATTTCTTCATATAAGTCCCTAAAAAGGTAGGTTATTTGGGGTTAAGGTAAGTGTTATGATTGGGGACGGCGGTCTTTGGACTGACGAGGGTCCCCGACGGTCAAAGCGAAGCCGGTGCAACAACTGTCAAGAGGCTTGCCAATTGCTCGTTTAGAGCTGAGGGTTTGGATTGTTTGAAGAGTAGGATGCTCGTACCTTGCGGATCCTTGCAATGCTCTACTGCTTTCTCACATCGGCTTTCGGCTCCCTTGTTGCAGGGATCAATCTGCGCGGCTTCACATGCAACACCAGAATCGCTCGAATTGCACCTTCAAACGCAAGCATCTGCCGCACCCTCCCTTTCTCATTGCTGCTCATATTAAATTAACGTCGATGGTTTTGTCGCTGCGACTTGACTAGCTGCAGACGCTGAAGAATACGGGACGGCAAGTCTGACCGTAGGTTGTCTTGAGGACCTCACAAACGCTTGGCTCTCGAACAATCTCAATACTTATTGGTCGCGTGGTGGTTTCGAGTTTAGGGTTTTGGCACACAGCCGCCACGAGTCAACAGCACCATGCAATTGGACTGTGCGATTCCAGTGGAATAGGCCCTCCAAGCTTCGAATTGTCGTAGGCATTACCCCCAAACACCAATGTCAATGTCGACAACATCTACCCCAGACGAGCAAGTTATATGAGTTGGGAGGCGAAGAACTTACTGCGGAGACACGCCACCAGCGCCTGTGGTGTCTTCTAGAGTTGCTGCTCGGCTTTGGATTGATATTCTTGCTTAAAACCTCATCTGCATCGCTCAAGGCATGTGAGCCTCCATTCATAGGGGAGGGGAGTTAGGGGGCCTTAGTGCCCATAGTAAGGACCTAAGGAAGTATAGTCCCCTACCTCCCTCCCACTTAGCCCCCCTAAGGGTCCCTATGATCCAGTGAGGTAAAGGATCTAGGATCCTGCTGATGCTGCGATTGTTGTCTCTTCTTGTGTAGCCGTGGCAGCGGCAGCTGCTGAGGCCTCTGCTAGCAGAGCATTGCAGCTGCTGCTGCTGCTGCTTCTGCTGGTGTTCGTACTGTTGATGTTTTGTCGTTGGTTTTGTTCTTCTTTCTGTTGCTGTCATGACATTTCCAGTTATCGCCATGGCCGCTACTGTCAACTCTGCTTTGATTTGTTTTGCTTGCGGCAATTCCTGCCGGTGCTGCTCTGACTGCTGTCGCTTCTGCCGTTGCTAGCTGCTAGCTGCTGTTATTCTTGGTATAGCTGATTGTTATTGTTGGTGCCAGTGCCTTTACTGTTCGTGGTCCTGATATTTGGTGTTGGTGTTGTTGTTGTACGTGTTGCTGCTGCTGCTGCTGCAGCTGTTGCTGCTTTGGCTGCTGTTGCTGTTGCTGCTTGTTCTGCTTCTGCTGCTGCTGCTGCTGCTGCTGCGGCGGCTGCTGCTGCTGCTGCTGTTAGGTGTTGCTGGTTTTCCTGCTGTTGCCTTTGCTGTCGTGGTGGCTGCTGCCGCTGCTGCTGTTGCTGTTGCTGCTTTAGCTGCTGTTACTGTTGCTGTCTCTGTTGCGGTGGTTGTTGCTGGGTGGTGGTGGTGCCGCTGCTGCTGCTGCTGTTGCGGTGGCTGCAGCTGTGGCTGTTGCTGCTGCTGTTGTTGTTGTTGTTGTTGTTGTTGTGACAAAGCGCGACACTTGGGGGGCATGACAGTCTTTGTGCCGGCGCGGCAAGTAAGAACAGTACTGACCATGGTATGGTTCGAAGACAAGTCCCTTATGTACAGCTAATGTACACAGCACTTGGAAGTTATTCTGCCTTTCATTCCGGTAGTGCTTTTTCATCTTTCGCACAGCGTGTCGTCGTGGCTTGAGCTGGCTTTCCAGCACCCTGAAGATGTATAGGCACCAAACCCACATCCCCAAACCCCGCCCTGCATGAAGGCTGTGTTTCACGGTGAGTCGTGCTGGGCGGCATGACGAGACTTTCCTATACACAGATGATGGCTTGGAGGAGGACGGCTTGGGGGCTTGGCGCTTAGAATGAAGGGGACGTGGAATCAACCATTTGAAGCTACAAAGCCTGCACCGTTGACATATGCCCACAAAGCCCTTCAGGCTTGTGGGGTCTTTGATTCCCTCATCTGGGCCTTGGCTCCCCTTTCTCAGCAACAGGACGAGCCGCTTTCTGAGCAGGCATTGGGCGTCATGCAGCTTTGCTTACGTCAGCCGTTCCTTTTTGCATTGCATCTGGGCTGTCGGTCTAACCTTTGCCAGGATGTATGACCTATGTACAAAAGTTCTGCTACAGTTACCACATTTCGTTTATGATGCATAATACAATCCATCGTAGTGGTAGTGAATGGAACGGTCCCCGACTTGCCTGTGTTTTGACTACTGTTGCATCAGATCAGTCGTCATCTGGATATGATGGTGGTGGGAGTAGAAGTAACGCAGCAGGGAAACCGGAGTTATTGGTAGCATGAAAGATCAGAGCAGAAAAGCAGCCAACCACTGCGGTCTACGGCAAGACCGGCCAAAGGAAACCTTGAGTACTAACATGCACAACATAGCACAAATGGAGCGACCATGAGGAGCCGACTGTGGAAGATAAAAGCTCCTCCGAGCCCTTGTCTGCGTGGCTGCCCAGGAATGGTACTAGCACCTGCTGCCAACTCTGCCACGCCAGCAGCAATCCTTGCGATAAGCAACGTGTGGTGAGTGCCTCGTACAGAGACTTTCTATAGGGTTTATGGGTTTGCGGTTTAGGGTTTCTGGTGCTGGACTGCAGAAGTTCTGTCAAAATATGTGATGACTTCGTTGCTTGTGGAGCTTCAGGAATTACATTCACTGTCCTCAGAGCTTCGTGTTCTCGCATTCATTATAATTCTTAGTGCCGGCTTTATTTGTTAACCATTCGTATTGTTCTTGTTCTTGTCGTCTCTATCTTTCTCTCTATGTCTCTATCCTGCCGCATGTCACGCACCGCCGGCCGGCGTTACCCCACAGTGTTTCCTTTCATTTAAGGCACCTCACCGGAGCAGGTACAACAAGAGCAAGTCTTGCCAGCCATTGCTGTTGCCTGCCACTTCCACAACCATAAATGGACCATAAACCCGAATCTAGTCCCTAACATTTACAGAGACGTAAGCCCAACCTAGGTGTGATGCTGGGGATTTACTGGCGACTGCTTGTCCTGAAGCAGAAGGATGGAGGAACATCTGCCTGGGCTATGGGAATGCTCCAACAGGTTGATGATGCTCGTCCTGAGGTTTGCCATTTACAGAGCATGCACGGTTCAAGCCCTAAGCCCGAAAACATCCTCAAGCCCGAAAGCTTAAACCCGAAAACATCCTCAAGCCCGAAAGCTTAAACCGCTCAAGACCCTGCAACATGGTTCCTGAACCCCTCAATCGTCAAAGTCCTACCTTATATAACCCTGAATAACATATATACCTTTTTAGGGTTCCTTAATTATGATTTCCTTATATAAGTCCTTAACACGGTAGGTTATTCCGGTTTAAGGTAAACCCTAAACCCCACAGCTAGGGCGGATGCTATTGGTGCTTTGAAAGCACGGTCTCGAGACCCTCATCGCTTCTGCAGACTCCGTTTCGAAAAGTTTTAGGGTTTTAGCATTCGGGGTCTTAGGGTTCAGGGCTTTAGGGTTTTGCATGTGCGCATCGTTGCCTAGCGAGGTACCAGAAACCTTACAAAATGGTAGGTTCTGACCCCACACCGCTCTTATGATTGCACATCTTTACGTGATTTTACAGTCTTCCTTGCCCAGGCTGCTACGTCCCTAAACCCTAAACCCTAAACCACTGGAGTCACAGGTAAACCCCACAGGGCCTTACATTCAACACCCAGTTGAAACAGTGAACCTCAATACTTGGCTGACATTCGGTTTTGGGGGTGTTCCAGGGTTTCATATATCCAAGCCCTTTATTTTATACACGTTTAGTGAGGGTCTTATCGCAAGGGCTCTTAAAGGGGTTTCAGGGCTCAAATGGTTTTGGATGTCATCCGGGTAGAGAGTTGAAAGTTTCGCGTTTAGGCTTCAGTGCGTTGGGAGTAAAAGTGGCGATAACCACCGACTTTTCGATCCCAGGCAAACGAGGAAATCTTCTTTCCTGGCAGAGTGAGTATCTTGGCTTCAGAAGCGTCTGCTAGAATCCAAGGTCCCATGCTTCTTTGACGTTGTTTCTGGAGGTCGCAAGAGCTGAAGATGTTGAACCAGGTGACGGTAAGCTAGTAGGTATAGGGGAGGTTGGAAGTGCAGTATGAAAGCACCAGCCTTCATGACCATGCCTTACACCCTAAACCCACACTCCAGAGCCTGAAATCCTAAAGCCCAGAATTCCACCCGAGTTTCACTGCTGAATTGTATAGGGGCATAATTAGGTTTTTTAGGAGGCCTGCGGTATTCCCCGAAACCTACACATGCCTGAATCCAGTTGTAGCAACTTCGGCTATCCTGTTCCGAGTTTGCAGGAGAGGCTTTTCCGTTGTCTCTGTAGCCCCGCGATGCTCGTAGTACAGCGGTTTGTCGGGTGGCCTGTTTTGACAGCATTGCGCAGATGGCCCAGCATGCTGTCTGTCCCGTTAAATGTGCTTGGGCTCGTTTATCCTTTGTTAAACTTAGCACTGTTGGATCCAACCGTTCTCGAAACCCACCCTTGTCAGGTTCCTTATTATAAGTATAGTATGATGGGCCCCAAAACCCTATTCTAATTATCGAGGCCCCTATATAAATTATGGCAAGGTCGATCTCGGCTTCCTTCTTCTTTTGAAGACAACTCCGACCGCTCACCCTGAACCCTAAAACCGAACAAAATTCAAAACCCCCAATCCAATAAACCTTATGGTAGAAGCCAGAAAGTTGGAACATTAGTAACCTCATGCCCCTAAAGGAAAGTATAAGGGATCCTAGCGCTAATCCTCCTTAACCCATGTTCCAACTTTCTGGCTTCTACTGTAAAGCCTCACCAGGGCCCTAAAGCCCCCAAAGCTCGAAACTCCAAAGCCCTACAGCTCGAAAATCCGAAGCTCTAAAGCTCGAAAATCCGAAGCTCTAAGGCCTCACGGTGGCTCGTAAGACAAGTAATGTAGCAACCTGATTAAGAAACCCTGGACCTATAACCCCAAAACAGTAGGATTCATAAAAGGAGCCCTCCTAAAGGCCCAAGGTTCTTCATCAGGTTCTTACATTAACCCTAACCCTAAACCCCTAAATCCTGAACCCTATATAGATCCCTTATAGATCACTTAAAGGAGCTCTTATAGATCCCTTAAAGGAACCCTGTATAGATCCCTTACAGGATCCCTTATAAATCCCGTAAAGGAACCCTATATAGATCCGTTAAAGGAACCCTGAAAAGATCCCTTAGAGGATCCCTTAAAGGAGCCGTATATAGATCCCCTATAGATCCCTTGAAGGAACCCTATATAGATCCCCATCTAGATCCCTTATAGATCCCTTTTTGATCCCTTAAAGCCCTAAACCCTAAACCCTAAACCCCTAAACCCTAAACCCTAAACCCTAAACCCCTAAACCCTAAACCCTAAACCCTAAACCCCTAAACCCTAAACCCCTAAACCCCTAAACCCTAAACCCTAAACCGAGGAACCCGTAGCTCTTAAAGGAGCCCGACAGTAGATCAGCGAGGCTTGCTCGACGAGGGGGGCACCAGCTACGAGGTCGATCTCTTCGAAGGCCGGAGGTTTAGGGATTGCGGGATTTAGAGGTTTAGGGTTGGAGGGTGGAGGGTTTAGGGGTTTAGGGTTTAGGTTTTTGGGGGTTTAGGGTTTAGGGGGTTTAGGGGTTAAGGGTTTACCGGTTTTAAGGTTGAAGGATTTAGGGTTTGAGCTTTGAGAGTTTAGGGTTTAAGGATTTCAGAGTTCCATAGGTTTTAAGCTTTCTGCCGAAGCCGTTTCCTTCTTGGGTGCCTCATGGGCAACGCGAGGGGATGATATAGCGGGTCTACGGCTGATTGTTGACGGCCCAAGCACAAAGGTAGTACTCTCTTCTTGTTTATAAGCATAGACGAAAAGTTAAAAGTGCCGGAAGAGCAGTTGTTGTTTCTAAGCTGAAGGCCTTGGACCAAGGCAAGGCTTTCCCTTTAGTCCGAAGTACTGTTCCAGCCGGAAGTTTGGATAGTTTAGGCTGTAATCATTTTTGTCATTGAGGTTTCGGCTAGTTTAGGGTGTAGGGGTCCAGGGCTTGAGGAAGCTATCGGAGCAGCATGCATCCAACAAACATCGGGACGAAATGTCGTAGCATTCTTGAAGCGTTGTGAGGCCATGCCATCTCGAGAGTCGACAGTTTAAGATCTGGGGTGGAGCTTCACGCCTTTCAATTAATTGGATGCTCAGGGAAGGTGGTGATGCCCCAGGTGCATGTTCTTGAATCCAAGATTTCCCACGGGCTTTGGGGATGTTGGATAGCCCTGCGCACAGCTTCAGCAAAACCTAGTAGTATAGGGGCCTGAATAATTAACAATACTATTTTTGGGGGGGTTCCTTTTATAGTTATAGAATTATCGGCCCCAAAACCCTATTCTAGCGATTTCCCAGCGTGTTCACGAACAGGGATGGTTTCGACTGGGTTTTTGCGGGACTTGGCCAGAGGCGGTCGCTGAAACGCCCGATATGTACGTCATCATCCCCCCACCCACCCCCCAACACCGAACACAGAAACCTTAAGTAAGGCAGCAAGATAGGGCGCAGAAACGTGTGCAGTGTTTCTGCGTCGATTCAGTGTTGTCAAGCAAAGACAACAAAAGCACAGAATGTTCATGAGCTGGCTCTGGAAAAGTATGGAAAATGTCGTGCCTGCCACGTTTTGCAGCAAAGCCGAAGTGAACTCCAAGACGCCCTGACCCAAGAGCACCTGTAATACAGTCTAAAATCCTACCTGTCAGCGAACCCGCTTGCAACGATTTAGGCCCCTACAGTATCTCAAGGCCTGTCAGTTTGATGTGTTAGTGACCTGCTGATGGTAGCAAGAATCGATCCTCCTGTCACTTCCAGGTGTCAGATGCTCACGCAACATCCCTAAATCCCAAAACCCAGAAGCGTTCTTCAACCAACTAAGGCCCAAACCCCAGAGCAAACCCTAAAACCTAAGATCAACAGACATCTAAGCAATTCTCCACTTGCCCTTACTTGCCTGAAACCCTTTGAACTCCAAAGCGCTCAGATGACAGGCTACCTGAACCCTAATCCTTAAACCCTGAACCCTAAACCTCTATGTAAACCCTGAACCCCTAAACCCTTAAACCCTAAATCCCTAAACCCCTTAACCCTAAACCCCTACGTATCCCTAAACCCCTAAAGCCCTAAACCCTAAACGCCTACTAAACCCTAAACCCTACGCCCCAAGACCCCTAAGCCCTAAACCCCTACTGCACCCTGAATACCCTAAACGACTAAATTCCTTAACCCCTAAACCCTAGACCCCTGCTAAACCCCAAACCCGTACTAAATCCTAAGCCCCTACTGAACCCTAAATCCCTAAATCCTCAGACCCCTAAACCCAAACCCTCAAATCCCCTAATCCCTAAACCCCTGAACCCCTAAACCCGAAAAGGCTACCTACCGGCGCTCCGCGAAATGTTCGAAGAAGATGCTGAGCAGTTCCTTAGCCAAGCTGGGCCAGGCACCTGGGTTTGGGTTTCGGTTTCTAGGGCTTTAGAGCCCTTTGGTTTCAGGGTTTAGGGTTTAGTTTCTAGAGCTTCAGGGCTTAGATTTTGATTGGGGTTTCGGTTTGGGGTTGAAGGTGTGGGGCCGAGTGATTTGGGTGCAGTGTCCAGGGCCTCAGCTCTTTTGTTCAAGGCACTTAGGTGCTTATTCCACCGGGTTTGCAAAGTAGGTTGCTTTAGGGATGGTATTGAGGACTGTGTGTGTTTGTGTGTGTGCGTGTGTGTGTGTGTGTCAAAAGGCCGCTCGGCCAACCGAAGGCTCAAAGTTGTCGCCTAGGGCTGAGGTTGTGAGGTTCAGCTTTGGTTCGTTTCTGGGTTTGGTTGTTTGCAGCTCTGGCAGGCTTAAATGTGTAGGTGCCTGAAAACTGCACATTGGTGCAGGCTGGAGAACTAGTTAGTTCCGTGCTGGCAATAGGGGAAGTATGGTTGTTGTGTCTTTGTTCTTGTAGTATGAGATAGGGGTCGGAATATGTTGCAATCGCATCCGTCTGAGAATTTCCTATATAAGTATACTTCAGCGTACCTCAAAAGCATCTTTGAATCATTAAGGCCCCTAGTGGGTGGCCCCTATGTTAACAGTGATAGCAAACGTGGCAGCATCAAGTGCTTGAATGTTTCGGCTTCTTTGTGCGTG
>CAJNDT010000184.1:82500-90000 GCA_905221615.1 Symbiodinium sp. CCMP2592
TGGCTTCACGTCCTAATTGCTTTGCCATAGGGACAAAGGTAATCGCATAGTAACAGAAGCTGCGTGACACAGCAGTAACACTTGATAGAAACCCCGTGACCACTTTGTTCTTTGGTGTACTCTGTACTAGACCATGGTTCTGACCAAAGTAAAGAAATTAATGTAGCATACCGGCAACTGCATGTCTAGCTACTGGTTCTCCTTCTCCACACGAGTTTCTTGGCTCTGGACCGTCTACCAGGTGATCTAAAACTGGCGCATGCGGTTGTGTCAGGCGGGCGTAATCTAGTGAGTTGGGAAGGCCAGTCCTGTCTAAGCTTAAACCCTCCAAAGCTTGTGTTCATGTGGGAGTACCCATCCTTTTTAAAAGCATGCGCACTCCAAACATAGCCCCCGTCCGCGTAAGTCGTGCTCACGAGCATCTTCCTGCGCCTTACCGACTCTTTTTCGCTCCATGCGGGTATGCAGGCTTCGGTTTGAAAGTGTGGGAATCACACTGCAAGCCACAAAGGTCTGCCAAAACCGGGGCCTTGCTTGGCTTTTTTGTTGTGGGAGTCGTGACGGTGCTGTTCTCCGAAATCCGTCGCCACTCGCAAGAGCAAGGCATCCCAGAGAAAGATCTGACCTAACTTCCGTCTGCTGCGGAGGAGGCATGACACACCCGACGAAAACCTTGCCCTCAGCACTGTTCAAGACTTTCAGGTACATGGCCATTTGGTGTTTCAGGGTTGAGATGTGTCGGGTGTACGGTTCAGGTTTCAAGAGGCTTTGTGTTTGGGGTTGAGGGAGATGGTGAATAGCAATAGTAGTAATGGCATTAGCACTAGCAATAGCAATGTTAATAGTGTTTGTAGTTGCGCTTCAGCAACCGCGATTGTAACAATGAAGTTTAACAGCAGGCACGTACTATTAGTCCTTGTACCAGCAACAGCACTTAACTCCTGCAGTAACTAGTTCGCCAACCAGCAGTGTTGTTGACACAGATGCTCGAATGTAGTGGTTGTGAGAATACTATGTGTAGTGGCTACGCATATCAGGAGGGTATACCTGGTTTCGATTGCGATGGCTCTGGGGTTTGGGGCTTCACTGTTTTTGTTGAGCTTTGGGAGCTTGGTTTTGGGTTACTGAGCTGCAGCCCCAAGATGACACACCCTCGTCCGAAGCTAAATTGCCACTGCGAGGGGTCACGGTCGCTACGCTTTCGGTGTGTGAAGCTCTGTAACCCTGGTGCCCGCTGGATACGGATCGCTGCATTCAGGAACTGCAACATGAATGACACGTAGAAGTGCGAGAGCAGTCTACAAGAGAAGCTGACCCTGGTTTTGCCGGCACACCTCTCGCCGCATCAACGTCTGCTAGCGCGACGTCTTTGTTGGCTACTCTCCGTCTTCACTGTCAGTACCGGGTCACTAGGTAGTAGTCCTTCAGGGGCTGGTTTGCACTGCAGGAGTGTGCGGTTTCTTGAGATTCCTGCTGCTGTGGAACGTCTAAGTGTGCTTTGTCTTGGGCTGAGTTTGGGGCGCTTCTTTGTGACTGTTGAGACGCGGGGAAACCGACATACACGCCCTCACAGACACACTCCGGTTCCAGTGGGCATGTCTGCAAGGAACTATTGCACATAATTGTGGCCTAAGGTCACCTCAACTGCATTGTTTTGGTGTGCCGCTGCGACTCCGTGTGCTGTGATGAACAACGAGGGTCGTGGTTCTAATCGGTTACTATAGGCGCCTTAATGGCCTTCATAATTAGAATAGGGTTTTGGGGCCCTTCTGCTATAATTATAACAAGGAGCCCCCAAAATAGTACTGGTACTTATTCAGGCCCCTACACTGAATCCTTATAATCGCCTTTATAGTAGCCCTTATAGACCCCTTTAAAAGAACCCCATAGTATTGGTAAAACTTTAGGCCCCTATGTTACACGCACCAAAGACCCCACGCACGACAACTTCAGGGCTCCAAGGATTGACAGGGCAGGATGGAAGACGTACTTGGGGGGTCGAGGGGACTTAGTAACTGGTTATTCTAGGGACTTATAAGTACCAGAACCCCAATTAGGGTCCCTTTTAGGGTACTTATAAGTCTACTTACTACCTACTTACTAAGTCCCCCGACCCTCCAAGTACTTCCCAAAGGGCGTGCGCGAATACGTCGCACTGCCAAACATATAAGGCCTGCACGAGCTGTGTCGGTTCGCATATTGGAAAGACGCTGCAAACCTTAATCCCTAAACCCTAATGTAGGGGCTTCAACAATAACCTATACCATTTTGGCGTTTTTTATTATACTTCTAGTGTAAGCCCCAAAACCCTATTCCAATCATGAAGGCCCCTGTACTACAGTACCCATATAGATCCCTTATAGTAGATCTTACAAGGAGCCCTTTACAGGAACCCCATTCTAATTATTAAGGCCCCTATATTAAACGCAAAAGGCGGCAGAGGTTCAAAACGGAGCTGGCAGAGGCCCGGAGACTCCAATACCCCTACTTATTTAAGGAATAGACCTTTAAAGTTATGATAGGATCCCTGATTTGATGCAAGGAATTCCTTAATTAAGGGATATGGGAGTCTCTACGAAACCCTGTAAGAGGGGTAGGGAAGCCGATATTGAAGAAGAGGCCTTGGTAGTGGTGCTGAGAGAAGAGCCTTTCTGGTAGTGTCTCCTTCTTGCAGGACGGGGGCCTCTCGGATGTTACTATGGGGGGCGAGAGTGTTTCGAATAGGATATCTGGCATATTAAACTACAACTATAATCAGGAATCCCAAAATAGCAATGCTAGTTGTTTGGACTTCTATGCCTAAGTGTGTCAACCTCCAGTTTAAGCTTAAACCGTCGTGTGAGAATGTAAGAGCGAAGCGTGGCGGCTCGACTCTGGGCCTGTGGTATCCATGGTTTTAGAGTTTGGGATTTAGGGTTCAGCATTTAGGGTGCAGGATTTAGGGGTTTAGGGTTCGGGGTGTAGTGTAGGATTTGGGTTCTTGGGGTAGCTTGCCCGTTTGACCCTGAGATATAGTCTTGCTTTTATGAGCCCGGGCGGTCCATTATCAGCCGAACCGCAAAAGCAACTACTACAGAGGGACGTGTAAAGCGAAGCATTTGAGGGAAGTGTCGGTCGCAGCAGCTCCCCCGACGATGATGCTGGGCTGTTGCCCAAAGCTTTTCCACGGGCTACGCCACACCGGAAGAATGTGCCCAGAAGGGCGAGCGTTTCAGGTCTCTTGAAAAGAGTGCAAGATCAGATGATTTAAACTCGCGGGTATATCACCCGACTACAGGGTGTGTTCCCACGGCGGCCTGGAGCTGTAAATGGCATCCCACAAATCGCTCTTACATAGGTCTACGTCTCTTTCCAGGCCGGCACCCTGTCATTACTCATAGATAGGAATGAGTTTACTGTAGGGGCCTCAATAATTACCTATACTGTTTTAGGGGTATAAGTACAGTATAGTGGGACCCAAAACCCTATTCTAATTATTGAGGCCCCTACATCAGGCATCTTTGTGCGCTTTGGCATGGGCTTTGGTTAGGCCGGCCTGGGCAGCGCTTCTTTATGGATCCTGAAAACCAAATTCCAGCATTGATTTTATTAAACCCGTGGCATCATACCTCCTCTAGTGACTGAAGTGGTTATCATCCCGCTCTGACTGTTGATTGATGCCGAAACGACACTGGTGAAACAGTCCAGTTCGAGAGCCACCACCCAAGCCCATCCACCAGATCACCACACGACCCGCGCCTTCGGCGATCGCAAGAGAAAAAAAAGACCCGCTTTCTGCAAGTAGGCACACCTGGCGATATCCAGGGAGCTTTACGCGGGAGGTCGGTGATGAAATGCAAAAATTCAGGGTGTCTCTTGTTTCCAGGTGTGGCAATAGAAGCACTTGTTCCCATTATTCCCTTCCGCTTTGCGACGGTGCAGATTTGGGCAGTCGGTACCAACATGTCTTGCAGTTCCTGCCGGTCAGAGTTCTTGCAGTTCTTACCTCACACAAGACAACAATCGTCGTTCGTTGTTGCCTTAGTACCACGCCGGCGCTACTGCAGCTGGTCTGCTGCCAGCACGGGCGAGAAGGAAGAACAGTAGTAGTAGCAGTAGTGGTAGGAGTCGTCGTCGAAGCAGTAGTAGCAGTAGCAGTAGCAGTAGCAGTAGGAGCAGTAGGAGCAGTAGGAGCAGTAGGAGCAGTAGGAGCAGTAGGAGCAGTAGGAGCAGTAGGAGCAGTAGGAGCAGTAGGAGCAGCAGGAGCAGCAGGAGCAGCAGGAGCAGCAGGAGCAGCAGGAGCAGCAGGAGCAGCAGGAGCAGCAGGAGCAGCAGGAGCAGCAGGAGCAGCAGGAGCAGCAGGAGCAGCAGCAGAGCAGCAGCAGAGCAGCAGGAGCAGCAGGAGCAGCAGGAGTAGGAGTAGAGTAGAGTAGTAGAGTAGGTAGTAGAGTAGGAGTAGGAGTAGGAGTAGGAGTAGGAGTAGGAGTAGGAGTAGGAGTAGGAGTAGGAGTAGGAGTAGTAGAGTAGAGTAGGAGTAGTAGGTAGAGTAGTAGTAGTCGGAGTAGTAGTCGTAGTAGCAGTAGCAGTAGTAGTAGTAGTAGTAGTAGTAGTAGTAGTAGTAGTAGTAGTAGTAGTAGTAGTAGTAGTAGTAGTAGTAGTACAGTAGTAGTAGTAGTAGTAGTAGTAGTAGTAGTAGTAGTAGTAGTAGTAGTAGTAGTAGTAGTAGTAGTAGTAGTAGTAGTAGTAGTAGTATTAGTAGTAGTAGTAGTAGTAGTAGTAGTAGTAGTAGTAGTAGTAGTAGTAGTAGTAGTAGTAGTAGTAGTAGTAGTAGTAGTAGTAGTAGTAGTAGTAGTAGTAGTAGTAGTAGTAGTAGTAGTAGTAGTAAAGAAGTCGTCGTGGTGGTGGTGGGAGTGGTGGTGGTGGTGGTGGTGGTGGTGGTGGTGGTGGTGGTGGTGGTGGTGGTGGTGGTGGTGGTGGTGGTGGTGGTGGTGGTGGTGGTGGTGGCGGTGGTGGTGGTGGTGGTGGCGGTGGTGGTGGTGGCGGTGGTGGTGGTGGTGGTGGCGGTGGTGGCGGTGGTGGCGGTGGTGGTGGTGGGGGTGGTAGCAATAGGAGTGGGGTTGGAATAGAAGTAGGACAGGGCGGAGGAGGAGGAAGAGGGGGGAGGGTGCAGCTTGAGCAGTAGGAGTACTCGTAATGGCAGTGGCTGTGGTAGTGATAGCAGTCGCAGCAATCTCATGCTAACCGTTGTCATGATCATATCGATCGTCTTGGTGCTCACTGTCACAAGCAAGCCGTGCTGCAAGGTCTATCACAGTCCTGAGCGACATTCCAGCCCCAGGGAACGAAGGCCAGCGATGGAACCACTGGGTTGCAGTACCCTTGACGGTGTCTTCGCCTCCATGTCAGAAGCACCGTAGGTGTTCACTTGTGGCTAGCCTTAGTCTAGTATGTTTGTCTTAGGGTACGCTCGCCTATTGCCTTAGTCTAGTATGTTTTTTAGGGTACGCTCGCCTATTACAGATACCTTATCTGTTCATGTCAATAAGCTTGCACTGGCATTGCAAGCGTTGGGGCCAGTGTTTCAGTGACCTGTCATGTCGAATGGGGACGACGCAGCCTTTTCAATCGCTTTCACAAAACATGTACTCGTATTGTAGTTTCTGCAGCTTCTGCTGTTGTAAATGTTGTTCCCTTCGAGGTGGCCGTACAGTACACTTAATCGAGATCCTCACACCCTTCAGCCGACTAGGCTCTCAACATGACCAGTGATTATGCAGCTCTGGGTAGTTGTGACGCGTACCCCAAAACCCCATTCCAAGTACTCAGGTCACTGCATCAGAGGGAGAAGACGAAGTATCACTCAAACCCAAAACCGTAAACTATCTCCAGCATGGCCCCATGCCCAAAACCTGAAAGCTTGCTACTAGCAGAACAGCAAATGGTCCTGTCCCACTAGAATCGGGTTTGGGAGGGTTTTGGGGTATGTTATGTAGAGTACGACCATTGTAGGATGCGGAAGGAGGACGATTGGTAATTGTTCAGGCCCTCAAATCACTCGCAGGATTGAGGCAGCCAGAGCAAAGTTCGAGGCAGTGGCGCCTGAGCTCAGGGCTAGGGTTCGGAATGAAATTCCTGTTCAGTGTCTGGGATTTCGGGACTGGGATGTTGGAATTAGACTAATTATCGGGTTCAAAGCATCTAGGGCCTAGGGGTGGGTGGGGTACCTGTTTGTGTTGATTGAGGCTTTTGGTTTGCATGACTGTGTCGGCTGTGCTGGCAGCTTTGTCACTACGGGTACGGGTACCACAGGCGCAGCAGGAAGCTAAGGCAATGTGGCTCCGCGACGGGGTTGATGTTTGCTGCCGGAGGTGTGTTGCAAGCCCCGAGAAGCAGAACACCCGAGACCCCGACAACCGTTAAGCCTCCAGCCCTGTTCGAACTTTTCGGCCCCAGTGTTGTTCAGGGTGACGCACTGTTCGACTTGGTGCGTCTCACAATGTAGAGCATGCAGCTTCTTTTGCCTAGATGTTAGTGTGGTTCGGGCCTGCTGCTGATCTGCTCAGATGGAGGAGGATAGAAAGACCGCGCCTATCTAAGACGACAGCTCCCCGAGCGATGCGATTGCCCTGAGAGGCAAAGATTGCGGCGCTGGAAGAACAGCCGGGTCCCTGGGGAGGCTGCTTGTGGAAATTCACAGCCGGCATGTACATAGAGAGCTGTTGAAGATGAATAGATGAACGTATCTGTTATCTGTGTTTTACATATATACGCTTGACCGGTTCGGCGCTGCAGGTGTTCCATGCGCAGGCTGTGGTGTATTTACCGAGCACGTTTCTGGAGACACCTTTGCTTGTCGAATGGCGTGCTGTTGCAGGGTCTTGATTAGCTACGGTTGATGATATAAATCCTGCACTACCCATCATAAGGAATGCACCATAACTCCCATAATTTACGGTCCTTAATTAAGGTAAATGCAGATTTATATCATCAACAGTACTGCTTCTAAGGCAGGATGACAGCGCCGGGAGCCAAGAGTCAAGATTTCCTGGTCGCGATGTCCTCCGACGGCCTGAAACTCCCTTGCAGCTACGCTTATGCCACCTACAAGAGGCTGCAGACATTACCCAATCGCCCCAAAGTAGTTCCTTTTTTGTGACTACCTTATAGGATTCTATACATGAACCCCCAAAAGGAACTAGTTTGGGGCCTTTGGGTAGCCGCCTCCCACGGAGCAGTAGCTGTGTTACCATGGACAAAGCTTACATTTGGTTAGTAGGGAATGGAGGAATGAGGTACAATTATAGCTACTATTACTACCATTCTTCTTTTCCCGACTAACCAAAGGTAAGTTGTCGCCGCACGGAAGCCGAGGTTGTCGAAGTTTGGCTTGGGCCTGAGCGAGACTCCGGCAGGAAGCAGAGAATGGAGGCAGCAGAATTTTGGGAAGTTTCTCCCCAAACCTCAACCTTAGACCCTGAACCTTAGACCATGAACCCTAAAATATGGACTGGAAAGCCCTAT
>CAJNDT010000184.1:95000-140000 GCA_905221615.1 Symbiodinium sp. CCMP2592
CCTAGGCTTTGGATTCGCCTCGCAGATCAGTCCAAAGATCCGCAGGAGGCTCTGCGTTTCAAGCGTTTAGGGTTTAAGGTTTAGGGGTTTAGGGGTTTAGGGTTTGGGATTTTAGGGTTCGGGTTTTAAGGTTTACAGTTTAGGGCTAAGCGGCTAAGCATTATGAGGAGTGTGTTAATCTAGAATGCTTCCAGAAGGTCTATAAGAGCTTTGTTGCGGTTCACAAGGGAGCCGTGGGCTTTGTGTTGATGGGAGTTTCGGTTCTGGGGAGTATATGCTCTGAGTTGCTTTGGGCTTTCAGGGTTTGCCGTAAGCGTGCGTGTACCGCTCGTAGCAAACACTTGCAGGTACTGAGGGGGGCTGTAGGTTGGAGGTTTTGGGAGTTGAAGGCTCAGGGTCTCTGCAGTCTTGGGATTCCAGAGGTCGATGAAGTAGTACGAAGATGGTTTCCTGTGCTGATTACTGTTCAGAGTACGGTTTACGTTCGTAGGGTGCTTGTGGGCTTTGGGGTTTCGGACGTATGAGAGCCTATTTCTGTCCGGTCACTCTGCTGTAGCAAGCTTTCTGTGCGAAACCCCTAAGTTCCCTCAACGAGGACATGCCATGTTCGTCCCCACACAAGCCATGTACACATCCATCCGTCATGCAGGCTTTGCACGCGGTAAGCTTATCTTCGGGAGTCCAGCACCAAACGCTTGAATTGACCATGTACTTCTGACTTCCGAACCATTCAGGGTTAGTGTATGGCCTTCTGCCTGCCGCACCAACAAAAGAAAAACTCAAGTCTTCCAGGCTTACCAGGTCGAGGTCACGGTTTGAGGATTCTGGGGGGGTTTTGGAGTCCCTGGCATGGCTGACACTTCCCTTTCGCGGGATGTGGTGATGAAGGGAGCTGGCGGAGAGCCAGCTTGCTGAAACCAACGGGCTTGTTTCTGAGTTCTGTGCGATCCTGGGACCCTACCTCTTCGCATAACGATCACATCCGCAGATCTACAACTACCTGTTCACCAACGAGATTGGCTCCACCCACGTCCTCTTTTATGAGGCTCCAGCTGCATGCCTTTTCTAATTTGCCTTACACTTGACGTCTTGAGTTCTGCAACGGCCTCAGCCCTTTTTGGGCTTTTCTTACGAAACCCTATTAACAAGAAACAAGAAGCTAAAAACCTAAGCCCCTAAACCCTAAACCCTAAAGGGGGGTGGCTGCAGGGTTTTGCACTTGTCAACCTGAAGTCCTAAACCCTAAACCCTAAACCCTGCATCCTAAACCCCCTGAACCCAAGGGGCCCTCGAGTCTTGATCCCCTGGTGGTCTCTACTACGATGATGCTATAGCCTACCTGGACCCTAAGGAACCTACCTTTTAGGGGTTTCCTAATATGATTTCTTTATATAAGTCCTTAAAAAGGTAGGTTACGTGGGCTTAAGGTATAGCATACTCCCCATAGCATACTCCCCATACCCACTGCTATCTACCAAGGCCCGTTATATCCCGTCAAGCTCTAGTATCTCCAGCAGTACACCCTGACCGATTGCTTTAAGCCCCACAAGCACGAGAGGGCTTGAGCACACCCTACGCCCAGAGTCGATGATCCTAAGCATCAAAGGGTTCAAGCTCCTCCAGAATAAACCGTACATACTTCTGCGCCAGGAGATCTGCTACAAAGACAAACAGAACTAGATGCTCCCACTAAACCCCTCAACCCCTAACTCCAAACCCGAAACCCCTAAACCCCTCGACCCTAAACCACGGCCAGCACTGGGCCCTCTACCTGGTCTTGCAGAAGCGCTGGGACGAGGCTGGCGCCGCTTTCGAAGTAGTGGATGATCGGGCGATGATTCGGGTTTCAGGAAGGGCCTTTAAGGGTTTCTTTCCGGGCAATGAGGGTTTAGGGCTTGAGGGGCTCCTTTAACCCCTTGACTAGGCGGCTGAAGCAACACTAAACCGCTAAACCACAGAACCTAACCCCCCCCAACCCTAAACCCCCAAAGCCCCAAAACCCTGAACCCCCTAAACCCCTAAACCCTAAACCCCTAAGCCCCTAAACCCCAAACCTTCAACCCCTAAACCCCCCAAAGAACCACGAGGCCGCTGAAGCCGTCCGTGTCGGCATGGCACGTCGCGCAAAGCCCAGGAGCCGCCGGCTTCCTGGAACTCTCGGGCTCGGTTTAGGGTTTAGGGCTTGCGGGATTTTGGGATTTTGGGTTTTGGGGTTGAGGCTTCAGGTTTTGGGTTTTTTTGCTGTAGGATGCAGGGTTGAGGATTTAGGGTTTAGGGTTCAGGTTTGGGTTTTGACGTTTAGGAGTTGGGATGTTGGGTTCAGGGTGTTGGGGCTTACGC
Source organism: Symbiodinium sp. CCMP2592 (assembly GCA_905221615.1). Lineage (NCBI taxonomy): Eukaryota > Dinophyceae > Suessiales > Symbiodiniaceae > Symbiodinium > Symbiodinium sp. CCMP2592. Next base: position 97,341 of record CAJNDT010000184.1, read on the forward strand.
TCCGGCTTAGGAGGTTTTGGGTTAATAAGGGTTCTGGGAGTATTTTGGGGTTCAGGGTGCCCAACCTAAAACTCAAAACCCTAATGCCCTAATACAATCTAACCTTTTTAGCAACATGTTGAACAGAAGATATACGGGTGTCAGCAGGTAAGCATGCGTTTGCTACTCTGGTCCTTGTCCTTTTTGCTTCTGCGACGCGGTTAGGTTGGGTTTGGCAGTACACCCGCTTCCACAGTTCTCCCAGTTATCCGAGCCGATGAAAGGGGAACAGCTTCTTTTGAAGCCTGTGGTCAGGATTTGTTAAAGCAAGTGAAAGTATTGAAGGCCGTGTAGCATCGTCACGAGTGTCCTTTATTTTCGTGACTGTTTCTTACCCATCTCCCATGTATGCCTAACACAGAGCTTCATATTTCGTCGACGGAGATGGTGACGATGAGGGCAGCAGTGAGTGGCTTCAAAAAATGCTAAAACAGACTTCCAGCCATTGTCTTCCTCATTTGGCATCCCTCCCCAGTGCCCCACATCCTAAGTCCTCTGTTACGGTAAGCCTTTGCCTTTTATCCCTAAATCCTCAATACACCACAACAAACCCTCCACAGACCATACACCCTAAACCCTACAACCCTTAAACCCTTCCTTAACCCCCTAAACCCTTAAACCCTAAACCCGAAACCCTACATTTCAAGTCCTAACCATACCTTTAAATGGGAGTTTCCGAAAATAGGGGACCCTAATATGGTACCCTAAATAATAGGATCCTTATCATAAAGACCCCATAGTAAGGTACCCCTAATTTTCGGATTGGGCGACCTAGGCATGGTGAGCTGCCGCGAGAAGGTGCAAAAGCCGGGATGCCCAGGGTTTTGGCTTCGAGATTCAGTACTTGGAGGGGCAGGGGACTGAGTAAGTAGGCTATAAGCAGAGTTATAAGTACTCTAAATGGAGTTACCCCAATTGTAACCCTACTTATAACCTGCTTACTAAGTCCCCTGCCCTTCCAAGTACTCTTCCTCAGGGCTCCCTCTAGTCTCCTAAGCCCTTAACCCTCAACCCCTAAACCCCCACATAAACCCTATAAGCCCTAACCCCTATGCCCCTAAACCCATAAACAACAAATAGTTCAAACTTGAGGACTTCTAGTGGCTCCGCTCTGTCTTGGTGTAGATAGTTTGCACACTTCAGGTCCAGAGTCCTGAGGTGCATATGGCTCGGAGAAGGTAGTAATATTCCAGCAAAGTCCCTAGATATCATAGCATCCACCAATATAAATCATTTTGAATCTGGGATTCGAGTTTGAGGGTTTGATTCCAGCTTGGATTGCTACTCGGCTCAACGGTGTCATTTTTAGCACGAAGCAATTCAATAATGCGTCATGTCTCAACATACCAAGCCGAATTCCGTCGCCACCAAGGGCCATCAGCGCCCAAGTCGTCAAAGAGGATCCAGGCTTGGGCACGGCGTCTTTGGAACGCCTGCGGCGTGTAACAGGGTTTAGGCTTTCTGGGTTTAGAGTTTAAGGGTTAAGTGCCTCAGTTTGTCAATGTAAGCCAAGAGCGGCAACGAGTTAGTCGTAGCAGCAGTCTATAGCAGCAGTGGCAGCAACTTAGGACTTGTCCATCATTGTGGTGCGAATACTGTGCAGGCCAGTGCATGTTTGATTCCCTGTCATTTCCGACCAGATGGATGGTGGCTGCAATTCTGATTTTGAGTCTGGCAGATGAATGGCTGCCACCAGTTCATGCAATGCGCAAAATGTGCAAACATCAGCAGCGGCTTGCAGTGCGGTTCAGGCAGTCCATCGGATCCATTGCGTCCCACGTTCAACCCCATCACAGACGAGGAGGTGGACTTAGGGTAACCGAGGAACATGCGGAGTGCAACCAGAGTCGGGTTTGGGATTGAGGGTTCAGCGACTAAGGTGCAGAGCTCAGGCATAGCAAAGAGGCTGTGTCTTATTTGTATCTGTCGCTCGGGCATTCGCGATGGAGCTCAACTTCTACTGTAATCGACAGCGATATGATGTTATGTGCATTCATATACTATATAGTGTACTTTTGTATGTCATAGAGTACTATAACACACTACAATATTCTGTACTACGCTATAATATGAAGTTCGTAGACTGCACATGTGTGTAGCCCTGGTTTGTGTGCGGCAAATCTGCGGTTTTGTGGCCAGCGGCTGTCTTTGTAACGGCCCCCCCCCCCTCCAAGCCGTGCAACCCTGAACCCTTAGCCAGAAACCCATTGGTATCAGGTGTACAAAAAGACCAGCCCACCCTAAACCTTGTCCATCCACCACCCTGACCAGACATCTGCCCTTATGGCGAGCAGTACGTGGGTGTACGGGTCTTGGGTGAGTGGTCAGCATTGTTGGCACTGCCATTACCGTATCATGTCTTACGTAGTCCCCATTTGTACGATAGTATTGTCGTACACCCTAAAACATCATAGTTTCCACTATAGTATACTAAAGTACACTCTACGATGCTATCATCGACTATACAGTCTACCACAATATGTTAGTATGACATACTATACTATAGCATAAACAGTATATATATATATATATATATATATATATATATATGTATACCGTACTATATGCTGTCATATACCTTAGTACACTGTAACAGTCTATGAAGGCCAAGCAGCTCCGTCGCCCGGCCCAGCGGCGCCCAAATCAGCAGCGCGGCGCCCAATACACCCGGAAAAGCCGAGCTGAGATGGCTTCTGCTCGGAGGGTCGGGGGGTTTAGGGGTTTAGGGTTTTAGGGGTTTAGTGGTTTAGGGGTTTAGGGTTTTAGGGGTTTAGGGGTTTAGGGGTTTAGGGTTTAGGGGTTTAGGGTTTAGGGTTTAGGCTTTGGGGACTCAGCAAGTAGGTAGTAAGCATGCGTATTTATGAGAATATCTAGCTACTATGTCCCCCGACCCTCCAAGTGGCCTTCATCGTTAGACAGGGCTTTGGGGTGCATCATAGTGGAGTTGCAAGGGAGCTACTATGAGCAGTAGACTAGACACATCCCAAACCATCCTCAAAATCAAAGGTTTGATCGTTCAGGGCCCTGGGTCTCTTGGTCGGTGCCGGGTTCAGGGTTTGGTTGAGGTGCTGGGACTTAGAACTGCCCGGGTTCAAGACTTAGGACTTTCAGAGCTAGCAACTACGTAAAGTCTAAGAGAGAGAGAGAGAGAGAGAGAGAGAGAGAGAGAGAGAGAGAGAGAGAGAGAGAGAGAGAGTGGATTAATCGTCTGCGCTGGCCTCAAGATCCGGCAATCATGCCGCACAGGTATGAACAGCTTCAGAGTTTGCCGTTTGCTATCCCTCGGATATTGCGGAATTTGTGTTGCCACCCTGAACGCTTACGTGTTTTATGTTTGCGGGCTTTAACGGCTGGAAGAAATTGGGCTATAAGTTTTAATTACAAGTCGCCGAACCTGGGTTGCAACTGTAGTTGCCTGACTTAGCTCAACTACCCATGAACCTCTAAGTACTGTGGTGTTCTTTCGGAAAACAACTATAACTCCCCATGAACCTCCAAGTAGCCCAAAACCCTATAAAACTTAAGCCCCAACCCTAAATCCTAAACCCCAATCCCTAAACCCTAAGCCCTGCCGCCCTAAACCTTAAACCCCAAACCCTAATCAAGTAGGAATGAATAGGGTTCCTTTAAGGGGTCTATAAGGTTCAAGGTTAAGGGTTTAGGGACAACAATAGGGAATCTTTAAGGGATCTATAAGAGTAGTTGTCAAAATTAGGGTCCCTTTTTGGGGTACCCTAAATAATAGGTGCCGTATTATAATAGGGACCCAAAAGGGGACCCTAATTTAGACAACGACCCAAATGGTTACATCGCTGGGAGCTCTATGGCTCCTAGAGTCTTCTAGGGTTCTAGACTGGGGGCTTCTGCGTATTGAGGTTCCAGGGTTTAGGGTTGAATATGGGGGCCTTAATAATTAGAATAGGGGTTCCTTTAAAGGGCTCCTTATAAGAGCTACTAAGTATAAGGGATACTATACGGGCTCAGGGGTAAGGGACGTGAATGCCCAGGCGAGCTCCCGGAGCGCCTTCGACCGCAAGGGCCCCTTCCAAGCCTTCCCAACCTGAGGCCGGCGCTTCTTCGAACGAGGGGTTTGGTTTTCAGGCATCTTTTATGTTGTCGTGTGTGTTAAGGGTTTAGGGTTTAGGCTTAGGGTTTAGGCTAGGGTTTAGGTTAAGTATCTTTTAGAGGGTAGTGTCTTAAGGATGTTTTTTGGGGTTCTTTGTTCGTGATTAGCTCATACACTTGTACAAAGGGGGTTGTTCAGAGTTTCAATCGTGTTAGTGGTGAGCATTCTGGGCGGAGTTTATTGGGTTTTCATACACCTTCATGAGGGTTTCTCAAAGAGCAAGGTCTTTTGACTTGTTGAGGAGCCCTCATCAAAAAGGAGGCTGCTCTAATGGCCTTAATAAATACGTATCATAAAAGTCCCTCGAAACCTTCTTCTAATTGTAAGGCCACCATATTATAGACTCTTTCCGCTCTAGATTTGCATTTCCTAGTTTCTCACCCAGAGGGTCCATATACACTACTATTATGGCATTAGGCCCTAAAAGACCATGCCCATTATGGTTTTGGACCTTTTCCATAATAGTAGTGTATATGGACCCTCTGGGTCAGAAAGGCCCTGAAGGGGAGGGTTCGGCCTGGGATTTGGCGTTGGTGGGGCCTCAGGGCCTGGGTTGAGGGCTTCTGGGGTTCCTGGAGGTTCCTGAAATTTAGGGAAGTTACGACAGTGATCCGGGGTTTGTGGTAGGTGATTAAACCGGGGTTAAGGTGGGGGGATTAGCTCAGGGTTTACAGGGATGAAGGGATGATGATGTGTCGGGGGGAACAACTTGTTCAGCCGTGTGGCGTCGATGGTGCGCAGATGCTGCGGAGTGTCGGGAGAGGAAGAGCGGTTACACAACTCTTCTGAGGTTTTGCTCGTGGCACTGTCAATGCCAACAGGAATCTATAGCATTTCTTTCGTGGAAAGCCCATTTGTTCTCGGCGTAGTAAAATAATTACTCCAACTCGGAGGGTATATGGAGCAGCAGCAGCTGCCGCTATCATCGTGAGCAAGATCATCTTTGCGTGGTCGTCATCGTGTCTTCACCGTCATCGTCATCATTGTCATCATCATCACCATCATCGCCATCATCGCCATCCTCATCATCCTCATGCTCCATCCTCATCCCCATCGCTGCGGCCATCCTTCCGCAACCCGTCCTCCCATGATTGTCATTTTTAATTATGAACCTCGTGGCCACTGCCGACTATCTTCTCCGGGCTCGGCTTCCTGAACCCAAAGCTCCAAACATTGGGGGAACCCCGAACCAGGGTTTAGTGTTTCACAACCCGGATCGCATCCACTTTGTCTGTCAATGTGAATCTTCAAATGTCGCGAGCCCGCATGCACAACGAGGAGCCAGCGGTGCTGCCAGATGCCTCCTACGCCTCGTCTGGGGCCCTGCTTTGGGTTTCCGGGTTTACGGGTCTCAGGCTTTAGTTACCTTTTTTCCGGTTGGAAGGTCAGAGTTCGTAGCCCGCAGGTGTTTCACGGAGCTGAGACCCATGGACCCTGAATACCAGGATCCTTGTTAACACAAAACCCCTACATGAGGCTACCGCGCTGTATAGGAAACTCCTACAAGCAACTTCCGTCAGTCAAACCTTGCAAAACCCTGGAACACCCCGCCCCGCCGCACAGAAAACTAAGTTTAAGAAACTCTGTACTGTATACCGTCCAGTAGACCTAGATACCCAGAATGGGACAGTGGTACAGGTGGGACCCTCTACTCCTATGTGAGGGTACAAGGAGGGGTGAGGGTCCTGGTAGCAGTGGCACCGGCAGCCACGAGTTGGCTTCGGTGTCGCCGTAGGATGTAGGGAGATTTTCCCTTGTGCAGTGACCCCATTGAGGTTTAGGGTTTAGGGCCAGAGGTGTAGTTTAGGCGTGTTTAGGATGTCCTAGTTCGACCTCAGACCCCTTCTGCGTCTTGCCGCCCTAAACCCTTTAACCCTTAAACCGCACGGCTCAGGCCAGAGAGTGTTGAGCCAGCTTTCCCGCCACATCCTCATTCATCCGCCTTGCAAAGCAACACGGCTTTAGGGCAGGTGGACAGGTTTTGAATCTTCTGTGTAACGGCAAACCAGTACAATACCGTCCTCGTATGGCCATGAACTAGTCATTCTTTAGAGAATAGGATTGGGCTTGTAGCGAAAGGAAAGAAAGCCAAGTCGACGAGACCCCCCATCGGGCCTTGGTGAGCTCATAATTGGAGTCAATTCGATCTTGTGATCGTGTGACGGTATGTGTTGTTTTTGCCTGGTTGCTACCTTTAATTATAAATCTGCATGATCGGGTTCTCACGCAGAGCAGGCACTGCAGGATCTTGGACACAATCCGGAGCTCAATGCCGCGCATCTCAACAACGCATCACTGACCACTGAACGCATGGGCGGCAGTTTTGTTAATCTTCGGCCGGCATAACCTTGTTAATATTCTACTCGTTGGTACCCCTGTATTGGTAGTAGTGCCCGTCGGCTGGCACGAAACTCGAGCCCGTGTTATGTATCCAAACTTCAGGTGTGAGACTTGTTCTGGAACCAGCGCGATCACAGAAACCTGACATTTCTAAAGTCATAGGGATCCTTAGGGGTGTAGGGGGAGGGGGGGTAGGGGGCCTTAAGGCCCATAATAAGGACTAATAAGGCCTATTTAAGGAAATATAGTCCCCTACACCCCTAAGGATCCCTATGATAAAGGCTGGACCCAGAGCAAACAGCCCGAAGACCAAGCCCCTTCATCCAGATCCTTGGGCGACCCTTGCTCTCAAATCCAAGACCCTGAACTCTGAACCGCCGTAAGGTTCGAACCTGTTGAGGCCATAAACCCCGAAATCGACATCCGATGTCCCACAAGATCATTCAGCAGCACATCATGTCAAAACTTCTAAGGTGCTTATATGTGTGCATGCATGTATGTGTGTATCTTCTAAACCCTAAACCCTGCTCCTGCTTATATGTATGTGTGTATCTTCTAGGCCCTAAGCCCTAAACCCTAAAGAACCTTACACCCTAAACCCGAAACAATTAAAATACTCCGACCAAACCCTAAGCCCTAAACCCTAAAGCCCTAAACCGACCAATGGCCGAGGATGCTAAGCAGCCTCAGCCTTGGGGACAGTTTGCCTCGGCTGGGGCTCAAGTTCTTCGGCAACCTCTCGGATGAAACAAGGCAGGATGGAGGCTTTGGGGTTTAGTAGTAGGGTTTAGGGTTTCTAGTGTTTAAGGGTTTTGAGGTGTTAGGATTTAGGCTGTTTAGGGGTTTAGGACTTGAGTGGTTTAGTCGCATAAAATCTAGCACCATGCAACCCGCAGGCATTAAAATTCATGCCCACTGCAATGGAAAGTCCGGCTAATTACATCCTACCAAGACAACCGAAAGCGCATTTACTTTAAGGCGTAATCCAAGGGAGCCCCCCGCCACCCACCGGTCCTTCAGTGTGCGTTTACCCCTAAAGTCCAAGCCCCGGTTGTGTGAAGAGCCTTTCATTGTGCCGAAAGGCGTGAAGCCCAACAATGGCAGAAGCAGCAGCAGGACTCCGACTCCAATGAGCTGCCTTTTCGGGTTCATAACGGAGGCTTCTGTAATGTCCTTGGTTTCGAGATTTAGCTGTTTAGGCTTTAGGGTTTGGAGCTTAGGGCCGTGCATCTTAGCTGAATGGCTAGTGATTCGGGGGCTTTCCTGTGCTTGGGCGTTTGGGGTCTTGGAGCTCTTTTCAAACAGGCAAGTTGGGAGGGTTTAGGACCCAGGTTTCGGGTTTAGGGTTTAGGGTTCAGGTAGTTTGTTTATGGTCTTTTGGAGCTAGGGGGACTTAGGATTTCGTGTTTGGGGAAGTTGTTTAGGGTCTTTGTTGGAGTTGCTTGTGCAACGGCTTGCAAAGGCAGTTTGCCTGGGGGCGGCCTTGCCGGCTTGGGTGTACTATAGGGCTTGAACAATTATGTACCATATTGGGGGTTCCTTATTAGTTATAGCATACTATTCCCCAAAACCCTATTCTAATTATTAAGGCCCCTATATTATGGCACCTCCTCCCCCCCATGCCAGGACATTCACTCCCCGAACATCTCAACCACAACACTTCGCGCCAGCTCCACTCCATGATCCCAGCCATGCCATCCTATGAACAAATCTTAGGGGTACTTAGAGACAATTTTTAATTTTGGGATATTATAATCCCTAAGAAACAGCTATAATTATAATTTTTGCTAGGGTTCTAAGTTCAGTATAGAAATCCTGTTCTCCCAATACACAGCAACGTCCGGAGACTATGAGACCGCAGCTGTGTTAGACGTAGAACGCTCAAGCAACCATAATAGTAGAAGAAGATGGCCGCAGACACAAAGCGAAGCTCAAGACGTGCTTGATCATGCTACCCGGTTTAGGGCTTAGAGTTGGGGTATGATCTGTTTGTGGATAACTGCTTTGCTTGCGAGGAGAACAGACAGCGATCGCAAGGGCCTCTGCCCACTTGGGTCGCGGAGTCAATGTGAGCAGCATGCCGAATTCCTAAACCCTAAAACCGAAACCCTAAACTCTAAACCCTACACCCTAAAACCCTAAAGCCCTAAACCCTAAACCCTCCAGGCCTAAATCCGAAAACGGCCGCCCTCAACCCCTAGCGCCATGGGCTTCAGGGTTTGGGTTTTAGGGGTTTAGGGCTGTAGGGGTGTAGGGTTTAAGAGTTTAGGGTTTAGGGGTTTAGGGTTAACCAGACAGTGGGATTAAAGCTTCTGGGAATGATGTAATGTAGAGGCCTGAGTAGAACCCCTATGGGACATAAGAAACCCTACTCGAGTTATTAGGCTTTAGGGTTTTGGGCGCCCCCTATAGTTCTGGAGCCCGCCTAGTTCTCGAAATCTCTGCAACTTCGAGGCGAACCGAGGGGCCAAAGTCCAAAGGCGTGGGCGCCCTCAGCATCTGAGTCCTGCAAAGTTAGGATTGACTTGGAGGTCCATGGGCAGTTATAAGGGTTTTTTCAAGGTCCCTTTAAAGGGATCTATAGGGATTCTGTAAGGGTGTAGGGTTTAGGGCCTACTTCTTGGGAGGTTCATGGGTAGTGATACGTGGGGTTATATATAAGTCCCCTAATATGGGTTATAAGTATAGCTACCCTACTTATAACCCCACTTGTGACTACCCATGAACCTCCAAGTACTACGGAGCTGAATGTAGGGTTAAGGATTCGGTTTAGGGTGCTTAAGTACTTAGCGTTGAGGGCTCGCTGTGGACCCGAAGGACACCCTCCACCATACCCATAAAGCTGCAATGGTTCCTCAGGACCAAGTCCAGTCTCTGTAGATTGACGGTCGCTGATGGCCGTCCTTAGCGAGGTCTGGAGAATCATATAATATCGTCCCGACAGTTTGAGAGTGTATATACCCAGAAACCCTGGCTTAGATATCAAAGCCCCCTCCCCCTATAAGGTGCCTGAGCGTATGTCGGTATGTAAGTGTGTATGTACAGGCACACACACACACATTATTATTATTGTTATTATTATTATTATTATTATTATTATTATTATTATTATTGTTATTGTTATTATTATTATTATTATTACTATTCTTATTGTTACTATTATTATATTCTATATACTCATAATACAAATATATACACATAGATAATTTCGCACATTCACACATACATACACACACACACACATACATGTACATACCTACTTACATACATACATGCGTACATACAGTAAATACATAAGTACACACATACATACGTACATACGTACATACACACATACCTACAAACCTACATACCTACATGCCTACATGCACACAACCGCACCTACACAGATACACGCACATACAAGCATGCATGCACACATGTGCATGTGTGTGTGTGTGTGTGTGTGCGTGTGTGTGTGTATGCAGTATGATGCATGGTTGTCTGTCTGCCTGCCTGACTGCCCCCCTGGCTGTACGAATGTATGTACTGTATGCATGTATGTATTAATGCATTTATGTACGCATGTATGTTTGTATGTGCATTCAGGCTAAGGGTCAAGTTCAACCGGTTGAGCCATCGAATCTCCATGGTGCATTTCGTGTTCAGAGCTTTGGAGGCTTATGGTTTGACACAGCCGTCTAGGTAGCAATTTGGGAAACTTTTTAATTTCCCTTATGGTTCCTGTAGAGGTACCTATTCATAAATACTTTTCAGAGCCCCAAAACTACAACCCAGCCGTTGATTTCGCCACAAGGCCCTGATGAAGGTCGTGGGGCCTGCTGGATTTGGACGTGGGGCAGCCTGGGAAAGCCCTCCTCTTTGGGGTTTGGGGCACGAAGATCAAGTTTTGACTTTTCTGCAAGTAGTCTGCTCATTAATGTTACTGCAACTGTAGTTAGTATGCTTATGACTTATGACTGTTACGGTTTTGGTGAATATCACAAAAGGGTCGTGTTAGTTCGATGGTGATAATATGGAAGTTGGTCTATTGTCACTGTCACGACTACTTATGGTAGCTGCAATGACGGCTCAGTACTATCCTCCTTCCGATCATGACGACTGTTGATGCTACTATACCAAAGATGGCGACTATGAATATAGTATATGTCGTGCTCACTTCGCAATCGACTTCCGAAGAGCAGGGAACATAGCTTCCTGTGGCTCTGGGCGTGCTGAGGTTTGGCTGAGGTTCCGTTCGACGAGTACGACGACTACGACGATTTCGGCCAATATCCGCAGATCAGGACGAAGCCAAACAAACCCGTGGAGGAGGCGAAGCTGCAGGGCAAGACAAAGGTGGAGACTCGTACTCCAGATCGGAATCTCGGCTTTGTTCGGCTGCCTGTTGTCAGCTTCCTGCCCGGGTCTTGCAAATCGAGCCCAAACATAACATGTCCCTCTCACTCTGAAAGACACATTGCCCAGGAAGGCCGCGATCGAAACAACGCCCGAGTCGGATGGGATGGACAGCCGGATACAGACGGAGAAGACGCTGATGCCGGGATCCACGGCCGTTTGTGTGGTGTATGGTCAGGTAGGGGAACACGCTAGATCCTGGTTTGTCAGCCAGTGAATCCAACGCACAGTAGTCACAGTAAGCTTCCTTCAGCGCCCGTCGAGGAAGTCGATCCTCTCCGCTTCATGGCCCGTATCCCAGCCCTGGTTCGCAATCAGCCAGGTCTAGACGCTGTTGTCGTTGTTTGTGATGTTGCTGTGGTGGGGGCGTTAGTCGCTGTTGCTGCTGCCGCGGTCGTTGTTTTTTTGCGCGTTGTATTTCTCTTGGCAAAGTGTTGTCGTTGTTGGGCATGTGGTGGCGTTGGCGGCAGCGGCGCGGCGGCGGTAGTGGTGGTGGTGGTGGTGGTGGTGGTGGAGGAGGAGGTGGTGGTGGTGGTGGTGGTGGTGGTGGTGGAGGAGGAGGTGGTGGTGGTGGTGGTGGTGGTGGTGGTGGTGGTGGTGACTGGTGGTGGCTGGTGGCGGAAATGGTTGAAATGGTGCAGGTGGTGCTGGCGGCGATGGTGGTGGGCACGGTTACCATTGCTAAACAAAAACAGTCAAGCGCCATCCCGGGTTCTCTGAGAACTTCATTCGGCAGCGAGACTGTGTATCACAGCACCTGAGTGAAGGGGGTGTGTTAATCATTAGTGGCAGTTTAACAAGCTGAACTAGCCTGATATGTTGACTGTACGGATAAGCATCTTTCACTGTTTGCGGTCGCAGGGTGTCAGGAGTTTACGTCCTGCAACCCAAGTATGGATAAGGCATGGTTTCCCCAACTCACCAAGTCACGCGCTTATGGTCTGTTATGTAAATGTAATTACCTTAAGCCCTATAACCCATATACTAGAGGATACCTTATAAAATACTATAAGACACGGGAATTTCAGATCATGGTATGAGCACTACCTGGAGACCTCCAGGAGTCTAGCGCATAGCCATTCCAAGGGTAAAAGTAGGGACCCTTAATAAGGACCCCTAGCCTATAATGGGCTATGTAATGGGTATTTACTGGCTATATTATGGGTATATGGTATGCATCGAGGCTCTCGCCACCCAAGCCAGAAGCCGTGGCGAAGAAAGAGAACAACCAGGTGGACGACCTTAGTTAGGGTTTACCTGTAGCCGAAAAGACCTACCTTTTAATGAATCATGTTTAGACACCATAATAAGGAGGTAGGTCTTTTCGGCTACAGGTAGGGTTAAGGAAGCGCACGACCAGGCGGGATGTTGGAGGTGTATAGGATCTGCGATTTGCAGGGGTCAGGCGTGTAGGTTTCAGGGTCTGGCACTTTAGAGCTTATGGCTTAGGGTTATGTATGAGGCTCAAACAGTGACATGTAACACAATAATATTTTGTACCAGCATCCCGTTGTTGTCTCTAGGCGTGACAGTAGTCTAATGCGTTTTTGGCATTAACACCCGCACACTTGACAACGGCTTGGATCATGCATGCCTCGCAGCTCAGTGTTTCTGTTATCATTCATCATGGCATTTTGCCATACAGATCCCTTGAAAGGAACGTTGCCAGGGGCTTCAGGGAACCTAGATGTGCACTCGCATTGAAAGCTCTCCGAGTTCCACCCCTCCCTGGACCCAAACATGAATTCTTACTCGGGTTTAGGTTTTAGGGCGGCTATGCATCAGCACGGCAACAAAGGCGGCTACCCACCGCGAGATGTTTGCATTCGCTGTAAAACCCCGTGGTGAATATCATGGCAAGAAAAGCTAACTTGAAACAAGCATGGAAGACATTGCATGAAGGTACGTGTGCAGTTGCTACATACATACATACCTACAGATGCAAGCCACCAGCAGTCTCTTAAGCCAGCTCAGCCGTGCGACCTGCATAACCTAGACCCACCCATCTTGAAGGCAATCCATGCCGCGACTCCTTTCATGCTGGAGGAACCCGGCTGGTCCCCGCAGAGACGAGGAGCCGCCTAGGTTTGAGGGCTTGGAGGGGCCGTTAGGCAGGTGCATAGGTCCGAGAGCTCTAAACTTAGGGGTACTTAGAAATACTTTTTTAATTTTTGGTTATTATGATCCCTAAGAAACAGCTAAAATTACATTTTTTGCTAGGGTTCTAAGTTCAGTATAGTAGAGTGCTGAGTCATGACGCAAATACCAAGAATCTAAGTGCCCCGGAAATCTCTTGAGACGTCGGTCGTGCTCTGAGGGTAGCCGCGGCAATGGCTACTCGACCATGAGCTGACGGGCTGGGTTTTTTTTGCCACCCGTATGGTTTTTTTTAGACCCCTTCCCGAAGGCTGTTTCTGCGCCCTGGGTCGGCCTCCTGGTCGCCCCCCTCGTGGACAGGGTCCGAAAAAAGCCCTCCTCGCCAACCCACGGCTTTTTCTATCCCCTGCCATGCACCCAGGACGAGAAAAAGCCTCGCCCTGCCTTGATAGGGCTTTAATCCCGCCCTGTGCAGCCCGGACCCAGCCTCCCGTGCCACCTACACGTCCCGAAAAAAACCCTTCTCGACCCGACGGTGGGCTTTTAACGGGCCACTGTTTGACGCCCCATGTCCCGAAAAAAGCCTTCTCGACCCAACTGCGGGCTTTTTTTGGATCACTGCACGAGACCCCCGGCCGGACAGGTCTCAAAAAAAGCCCCCCACCCTTCGCCAATGGGATGCAAAGGGCCCCCTTAATAGCTTCAAACGCGCTTCGGGGGCGCAGGGCCAGAATGAAGCCCCACGGGGGGCGGTAAACACCCTATGAGGCCTAGGAGAGCTTTTTTCACGCCCCGTGAAGGCTCTCTTTACGTCCTGTTCGAATCTCAGGGCCTCTCCAGGGCCGCTTGCGACTTCATACACTTGGCCCCCTCTAAGTGAGTGAGTGAAAGAAAGAAAGAAAGAGAGAAAGAAAGAGAAAGAGAGAAGGAAAGGAAAGAAAGAAATAATGAATGAATGACAGAATGAATGAAAGAAGGAATGAAAAACGCAGAGGGGCCTACCCGGGTTTCGGGGTTTGAGGCGTTTGGGAGTATAGTGAGGCATGTGGTATGGTCCCCCGGTCCCGTGTTTCCCGGTCCCGCAGTCAGATTTTGGTTGTATTTGTGTCTTTGTGTAACAATAGTAGAATAAGTTCTGTAGTATAACATAGTATCATATAATACGTGATAATATATAGACAATATACGTATATAATATATACAAAAATGGTTTATTAGAAAATATATATATATATATATATATAATATTGTTCAATATGGGGGAAAGTAGGCTACATATGGCTTGACTACGAGGGCATGAGTCCAAGGTGCTTGGCTAGAAGTGTTTTTACTTGGGTTAGAAGTAGATGCAACTAAAGTTGTTGTATGTGCGACTCTATACATACCTCTTTGGGTAGTTAATATAGTATAATATAATTTAATATAATATACTTTAATATAATATAATATAATAAAATAAAATATAATATAATTAAATATTTAATATAATATAATATAATATAATACAATATAATATAGTATAATACAATATAATATAATATAATATAATATAATATAATATAATATAATAAAATATTTTATATCAGAATTAAATATTTAATATAATATAATATAATATAATACAATATAATATAATATATTATAATATAATATAATATAATATTATATAATACAATACAATAAAATATAATATAATATAGTATAATATAACATAATACAATATAATACAATACAATATAATATAATAGAATAGAATAGAATAGAAAAGAATAGAATAGAATATATAACAATAAAGATATATAATTATAATTTAATATATAAATATAATATTAATAAATCATACAAATATAATATTAATATACTATAATATAATTATAATATTAAATAATAAATATATATAAGGGGGGGCTGCGCCCCCCCCCCCCCCCCCCCAACCCCCCTGCTTTTTTTTGGCTGTGCAGAGCTCAAGAAACTAGTTGAAAACACATCGTGTGAGTGCGAGCATCGTGTTTGCAAATGGGGGGCCCCCCAACCCCCCCGCTTTTTTTTAAAGCCGCGCAGAGCGTGCTTCAAAACCCGAGAAACTTGTTGACGCCCATCATGTGAGCAAGGTGTTTGCAAAGTGGGGGGGGGCTGCGCCCCCCCAACCCCCCCCCGCTTCTTTTAAGCCGTACCAAGCGTGCTTAAAAGCCCAAGAAACTAGTTGAAAAACATCGTGTGAGCATTGTGTTTGCAAATGGGGGGGCCCCCCCCCCCAACCCCCCCGCTTTTGTTTAAAGCCGTGCAGAGCGTGCTTCAAAGCCCAAGAAACTTGTTGACACCCATCATGTGAGCAGGGTGTTTGCAAATGGGGGGGGGCTGCGCCCCCCCCCCCCCAACCCCCCCGCTTCTTTTAGGCCGTACCAAGCGTGCTTCAAAGCTCCAGAAACTAGTTGAAAACACATCGTGTGAGTGCGAGCATCGTGTTTGCAAATGGGGGGGGGCGCCCCCCCCAACCCCCCCGCCTTTTTTTTTTTAAGCCGCGCAGAGCGTGCTTCAAAACCCGAGAAACTTGTTGACGCCCATCATGTGAGCAGGGTGTTTGCAAAGTGGGGGGGGGGGCTGTGCCCCGCAGTCTGGCATGTCGCAGCTAAAGCCCGATGAAAATCGAGGCCGAAAGCGGGTGCTCATCCTCCTCTCCGACTCTACGACTGTTTTCGTTGCTGGCAAGAGAACGAGGACAGACCTTTCCTCGGATTTGAAGGCAGCGAGCTCGGGGGTCTATCTGCAGTACAGGGAGATAATTTACGAACCCCTGTGGGGCAAAACATTGTCCGAACTTCGGGAGAGGGCTCAGATCCTCTGTGACCAGACGGCTCTGCGCTACTCTGGCGACCAAGAGTTGCTGGTGGACGTGCAGATTGTCTGGATGGCGAATGAGATCGTCGGCAGATACGGGATATTTTGCAGCCCCGGCGTCCCGACGTGGTGGGACCATCAATCGCCCATAGAGGCCCGCGGAGATTGGCAAAAGATCTGTCGGAGAGTTTGCCAAAATCTTGAAGCGCTTGCAGACCTGCAGCGCCGTTCTCCATATGTGGGGTCCATTGTGATATGCACAGGAGTTCGCAGCTTCGTCTACGGGTTGCCAAAGCAGTTCGATGAATGCATTGCGCGATTCAAAGACGAAGCGGTCCGTAGAGGACTCGCCGCCTGTGACATCCACCCCTTCCTTGGAGATTTGGCGCTCTATAACGACAACGTCCATTTCCGCGAGGACAGTGAATCCCGCCGCAAGATGGTTTCGGGTTTAGCCCACATCATGCAGATCGAGATCGCCGAGCGCTACGCCTCCAGAGCGATAGCGAAAATGGGCGAAGCCGCCTTCCAATCACTGCTTGCTGACAATTATTTTGATTCCCGTGGTCGCTACGCAGTCGATAACCATGTCCTGCAAGCGGCTCTTGCGAGGATGACGAGAAGCAAGCAAGTCAAGGCGGAGCCAACGGAGGAGGATCCGTGGGACGACGCATACTGGGAGGAGAAGCGTGACGAAAGTCACGCCGAACTGCCTGCGCCTGAGGTCCCCGACTTCCTCAAGGAGATGAAGATTCAGAACGTCATCAGCGTCGCACCCGGTGTGTTCGCAACAGAAGAGGAGATCAATTCGCCGGAATGGAACAAAGCCCCACCTAAGGTGGAGGCCGTTACCCCGGCGAGTACTGCAGCTTCGTCTTCTGGCGATATTCGACCGATGCCGATCGACGCATCCATTTATGGTGGAGGCATTCTGTCTGGCGACTCTGGCACCGAGCACGCTGCAAAAAGAGCTCGCCTCGCAAAGGCTGAGGCCGACAAGCAGCGATTGACCAAGCTCGCAGTGCAGGGATCGCGCGGAATGAGGTTCATGAACGACACCTATGACTTCGCCGAGATGACTGGCATTACCCTGTATGATTACTGGAACGAATGCCCCTCGCAAGAGGAGGCCGACCAGTACATCGAAGTGTTCCAAAAGGACATGACGCCAGGCCTACACTACCCGAGATGTGATCACAAAATGGTTACATTCGTCACTGGACTCATCAGAGGAAACTTCGAAAACAAGGGTAATCAATTTAAACTGCGATCGTGGAGCGGGCCATGGGTATTGGCCATGGAAGTGCTTGAGGTTGCCAATCGATGCAGACCTGGAAACAACATTGGTCTGGGAAGCCTCCTCGACATGATCGCTACCGACAACAAACAGCGCCTTATGTTTCGCGGGCCAATGGACAGTGCTGCCGATGCAATTGGGCAACCGGCTTTTCCGGTCTACGTCGGGTGTACGCAAGGCCACTCCAGCAATCTGCAGCTCGACAATGCCTCTATTGCAAAGGCATATCTTACGCTGCAGCGTTCTGAGGAGCTGGCTAATGCCGCCCGAGAGGGCAGGCCGTTGATCCCGATTGACAAGGCGCCGCCCAGGCTCTATCACCGCACAACACATGATGCGGCGTATGCGATTCTGGAAGATCGTTTGTTGCCGGGTTTTGGGGGTTCTGAGAAGGCGCATTGCTACTTTGCGCCGCTGCCGCTCGAGGAGCAGAAGGCACGTTCAGGACTCCGTGCGAGCTCACCGATCGAGATCGTCTTTGACACTCGGGAGGTCCTCGAAGCTGCTTGCGATCTATTCGTCACGGAATCGGACGGCATATTGTGTTCCGAAGCAGTGCCAGGATCAACAATCCTATTCATCAACGATACTCAGCGCGATGTCGTACTCTGGTCCCGTGCAGGGGGCACTGTACCTCCTGACGAAGAGCAGGGAGAAAGCCCAGCTAACGCTGAGGCCGGCATCGACATCGTTCTTGATGAACCCGAGCCCGAGGAGACGACTCAGGACAATTTCGCACCGCCTATTGATGAAGAACATGGTACCCTTCCAGCTGAGGAAACATCCCTACCGCCCATTCCGGATGTCGCTGATGTGCTTGAGGGATCGTTGGCTATCACCGATGCCCCTGCAAAGGCTGACGGCGATGAAGCTCCTGATGATGAGCAAATGCCCTCCGTAGAGGAGAGGCCGCTTGTTGAACCAGGCACCATCATTGCACAGCCGGGTCCTCCAATCAGGACCGTGTACATCGGTGACGGAATGGCGACAACGGTGACGCTGGATGCTGAGGGTACACCAGTTGAAGCAATCCAGGAGCCGGTGGGAAGGCCAGAACCAGTACTTTATGCTGGTAGTGAGACCAAGCCATCCGCCGCGTTTTTGGAGAAGATCAAATGCTACCACTGCAAAGCTGAGTGTCTTCAAGGCCAAAGGATTTGCTCTCAATGCGGAGGGCCAGTTCGACCAGGTCAATTGAAGGCACAGGGCAGACGGACGCTGTTGGCACGTGGGCGTGAAGCTCTGCTTCAGGAGATGGGTGATGCCGCTGAACGAGTGGGAGTGAGGCCAAGCCTTCAAAGCGCATCGAAAGATGTCGCCGGCCGTGGCATGAACTCCTTAGAAGGCGAGGTTATTCGGAAAGCCAAAGTGGCAAAGCAGAGGGCCGTGAAAAAGGGCTACACTGATTGCGTAGCGAGGTTCAATCATGACAATGAATACGCAATTTCAATGGCCAAAGAGGGATACACGCGCAGGACGATTCGTGCCCTCGACTGCCTCTGCTTCGCCTACCTTCCGAACCCTGGCCGCACTCGATCGCAACGCATGCTGGCTATTGGATCCTCCAGAGCGGCGAGTACCACGCACCAGATCCGCACGGACGAGGTTCCGGAGTGTCGTATCGTTTTCTTTACCGGAGACGATGGCATTGGCGGCAAGTTGTGCGCAGCGGGACTAACGTCCACGCCGGAGGATACGCCAGTAGCATTTACTTGGTACCGAGCCATCCTTTCGTTCCAAGATTTTGCTCACAACATCGCCAGGCAAAAGGGGGGCATCCGTCTACAGACTTTTGGCCACGGCAAGGTGGATCTTCTCAACTACGCTCCCGCTGCAGTGGGTGCGGACCTACAGACCGTTTTGGCAAAGGACCTACCCTTCATGGTGGAGACGGTTGATGAGACCATCAAAAAGGCCAATCAAAGTCGTGCTGCCCAGCCGAAGTATGCCCAGCAGCATCCGCCAGGTGGTGGCAAGGGCTCTACGTATGCCCGAGCAGCAGAGAAGGGAAAAGGCAAACGCCCGGCTAACGCCGAGGCCGCCGATCGCACCGACCGCGACTGGGACTGGGATGATCAATCCTGGTGGCAGAATTGGTCTTCGTCATCCTGGGGATCATGGCGCGGCCAGAACTGGGACAACCAGGACTGGCGTGAGTGGCGCAATCGCGGATGGCGTTGGTACTGATAAGCCGACCCAGTAGTCTGATTCTTTCGAGCAAGAGGGATGTTCACCCGGCCTGTGATATTTTTCAAGTGGCTGTGCGGCGAACTCCTATCGTCCTTGCTCCACGCTGAAACCAGCGTCTTGCATTTGAAGAAAAGCTCGTATGCAGTTTTCGCACCCTTCCTCGAGGCACACGATAGTCACATGTACTTTTGCTGATACAACTGATGACGCGGGAGGCAACTCCACGCCGATCGTCGAACTCCGAGCCGAAGCGCTCTTCCACCTGCAGGCGAAGGTATGCTGTGTTTTTGAATGCAGTGACCGTGCCTTTAGGTGAGGGGGGTGTAGTTTTGCATCGCAGCTTGCGTAGGAGTTTGTATGGTCGTGTACAGTCATCATGTTGTGTACTATATACCGCTGACTATTGTGCCCAAGCCCTCTGAGTAAAAGGTTAGCGCGACCGCTCATGGCTTAACGGTTTTGGTGTATTCTATAGAGAAGACCACGCCCCCCCCCTAAACATGAGCACGAAAGGGCGCGAAAAAAGCCCCAGACCCAGCCCAGGGCAGTCCGGACAGGGTGCAAAAAAAACCCAGATCCTGAACAGGGTCCAAAGGGAGCCAAGTCGGGGTGTAAAAAAAGCCCTGCCCATCGTATGAGCTGACCACGACACTAGCAGACTGAAGGCAAGCAAGCTTTTCGCTGAAATTAGCAAGTCGAAGCGCCTCTCAGTGTCGGGGTGGCAATAGGGAGCGTGAGACAGAGCAGCGGCAGCAGCCAAATTGCCTTATGAGACCGACCTTGCGAATTTGTCTTCAAAGTGGACTTTGAGCAGCCGCTGTCAGTCACTCACCACTAAGTGGATGCTGGCCCATGTCTCTAGCTACGCAGACGCAAGTTACATGTTGTGCATACATGCAGCCTCCTCGCATCCCGCGAGGGATGTGAAGGAGGGGTTGGCTTGGTAGTCTTCCAGACCCAGAATCCCGGGAGGATCCAAAAAGTAGATCCCTTAATCAATGGGGGTTCCTATAAACTACCCTCAGTAGTATAGGGCCCCAAATTAGGGGATCTACTTTCTAGATCCTTTCGGGGGTTTTGGGGAGTGACCCGCCCCACCTCCAGCAGCTTGCAACAACAGTGATTTTGCATTGCGGAGGATGTGCAGCACATGTGGTAAGCTTGGACGGCTTGTGCCCCTAATGCAGTGGCCTTGATAATTGAAATAGGGTTTTGCAGGCTCCTTATTATGACTATGGTATGGTTGATATACCCCCAAACTCTATTCCAATTGCTAAGGCCCCTACATTAGGAACTGTGTACTTTTCACCCCAAGCAATATGTGCCCCACGCGCACACAGGACGTGGCCGTGGCAAAGGAGCCGGTAAGCCTGAGCCTCGGGACCTAGACCCTCCATCTACCCTCTATTGGACCCTAAATGCCCCTTTTTTGGGACCATATACCCCTAATTGAGGGTACAAGGAGGGTCCTGGGAGCATCATGACAATTGTCCTTGGCTTTGGCAGTTGGGAGGTGGCTTAATATTTAGGGGCCTGAGTAATTAGCACAGGGTTTTGGGGGCTCTTTACTATAAATATGGTGTTATATACCACCGAACCCTATTATAAGTTTTAATGCCCCTCTAGCACGGTGAGAAGAGAATGACCGCTTCTCGCTTACAACAGGAGCAGTGTCTGTTCGAGAGTATCTTGGGCGTGTGGCGTACTGTATGCTGTACCTAGACTCTAGACCCAACAGACCTGTGGGTTCCTTATTCTGCTTCCCTTATATAAATCTTTTCAAACGGGTGTATCACTCAGGGTCCAGGTAGGGTAAGGATGCTCTAGCGGAGGTGGGAGTAGTGACATGTCACCCCGAAGTCTAGTTTCAGCTCGGGGCAGCATGAATACTCCGTTCCGTAATCTGAATTATGTCTCGTAATCTACGGCTCCGTATCACAATCTTTGGTTCTGTAGGGTTTCATAACCAAAAGCCGTATCCCAGCCATGACGGCGCATGTATCATCCTTGAAGCATCATGGCAGGAACCGTCAACGTGCTCCAACCGATATCCAGATCTACGTCGATGAGGATTTGCATGCCCCCGAGGTGCAGGGCCGTGTGCAAAAAACGCGTATAACCCTATCATCACCTACTAGACGGCCTTAATTGTCAGAGTAGAGCTTGGGGGTATACTATACCCTAGTTGTAACAAGGAACCCCCAAAGCCCTGTGCTAATTATTAAGGCCCTTACATTATCCGGAGCTGCAGCTAGCTCAGGGTCGAAAATGCTCAGAGGCCTCGCCGTTTGACTTCGTAGATTGCTTGCTTCAGCCGGATCTGCGCCTGAATTACCTAGCCTCTTGTGTGTACCTGTGCTTAAACAGCGCTTCGGGGTTGGGGGTTGGTTTAATGTAGCAGGCTTACAGTAGAAGCCAAAAAGTTGGAAACCCAATAGCCTCAATCCTTAAGAGTAATGTAGAGGGAATCCCAGCACTATTTGGCCTTAACCCGGTTTCCAATTTTATGGGCTTTACTGTAGTTGTAGATGCTACATACATCCCACTTTGAAGGCCCTAAACCCTAAACCCTAAACCCTAAGGTTGCAGAGGCCCCAAACTCGCGTCCGCTCCTGGGCAGGCTCCCAAATTGGATGTCACGCCGCCTGGCCCTGAGTACTGCTTGCGGGAGGAACCCAGAGACTCCAATATCTCTCAATTAAGGAATATACCTTGGCTTATAGTAGGATCCCCAATATGATTTAAGGAATATTCCGTAATTAAGGGATATTGGAGTCTCTGGGAAGGTTTAGGGTTTAGGGTAAATAGTTGATGACGGCCACCGTCGTCGAGCCTGTCCTGAACAGAACTGTTACAACTGCTGTGACGACAACTACTACTGCCACTTCGCTGTTTACGGTAGTATTGCCAGCGAACACCTTAGAGGAACCGTGAACATAGAATTGGCGCCATCCTTCCATTCATCAGCTGTTGCCTTCTTTCTCGAACACTTGCTGCTGTTGGCTTCTCTAACCAGCCTCAGACTTGAAATTGTAATTCTGGTCATCTTTCGAAGTCTCCTTAAACCCCACAACAGACCACTCCCTCATGGGTCCTTTAAGTCTAGAAAATTCACTGTTTGCAGGTTGGGTGATGTAGTTCCAGTGTTTCAGAACGCTGGTTTGAGCACCACAGCGGCCAAGGGCAAAGAGCAGCAAGCGCTCTGCAAAAGGCCGACCGTTTGCATCGAAGTTCCTGGGTTTCCCCCCAAACCGGCAAGACTTTTCTGCAGTTTCTATTGTGTAGCCAATAGCCATAGCGCGCCTGAACACCCCGCTGTGATGTTCGAAGTTCCGCTATGCCTGTTCACTTCTCGGAGCCTTCTCCACCCCGACACCAGATCTCCATCTATAGGGTCCCTAAGTTCAATGCGGTAGTAGCATTGTTTTGATTTGGGATTTCAGTACATAATATAGGGGCCTTAATAAGTAGAACAGGGTTTTGGGGCCGATTATACTCATAATGATACTATAGCGGCCGAAATAATTGCCTGTACTATGTTGGGAGTTCCATACATATTATGAATGTTAGTATAATAATGGGCCCCAAAACCCATTCCAATTATTCAGGCCCCTGTATTGCATCGGTCCTTCGTCCGGTGTGTGCACTGGTTGCCTGGTTTATGCTCGTGCAGGGTCGCCACAGGACAACCAGCCTAATTTGCGGAACTCTCCATGCTTGTGTCAAACTCTAGGTTTAGATGGGGAGATCATGAGAAATCAGACCATTTTGTGAGGAAAAGTTGCCATGAGCGGACGGAGACAGATATTTTTGTGTATCTTACATATACATGCATGCATGCATTCATACATGAAGTTATACACACTATATCCATATCAGCAAAATGCACAAGTATTCATGTGAGACCCTGCATGTTTTGTCCGTCTGCAGTTCAAGTTTTGTTGACTTCTTGCTTGTGGTTATTGTTATTTTCCTAGTACTCCCACTATGTCTTCAAAAAATGTTGATGCATTGTCGCCTTATGGCGACATTTCCTGACCATTATAGCTGCTATGATTACCTTCATGACGGATTATCTCCATTCAGGCTAAAACTGCTATTATCACTATGTTCACTGCTGCCACTGCGCCTGCAACGATTTCTATGACCAGAGTTGTTCGTCTAGTTCTCTGAAGTAGCCACGACCTCAGAGGCCCGCCTTCGCATGCCAGGCTCGGTTTAGGGTTTAGGGGGGTTGAAAGTAGTTGTGAAAGGATAGCTACCTAAACTTCCATCAGTCTACCTTCAAACCTCAACCCTAAACATCCTTGAACCCTCAGAGTTACCTACCACGTCCCCGGATGCTTTAAGTCAGGCGCGGCGAAGGGCAAGTCGCCGGTCACGACACCGAAGTCGCCGATGGGCCCAGGTATTCTTTGGAGATTGTTTTCCTTCCGGGGTTCCCTTAAGCATATATATATATATGTAAATATGCATATTTATATGTATGTATACACACATTTGTCTTCATATGCACACATCTGTTCTCATGCAACAATAGTCATAACGAGAACATTACTGTCAAAATACAATAATGATGGTAGCAAGACCGGTAATGACGATAGTGGTAATGACGAGAAGAAGGGGATCTATGGGCGTCTCAGCGTTTTGTGCTTTCAGGTCGGTGCGAACCAGATGATGGTGGGCATTCCATGACCATGGGTTGTTTGGTGACTTGTGGCTTTAGTTCGCATTCTGGCCATGGGTTGGGTTTTGTTGGAGTGTTTTGCTTTGCAGATGCTGCCAAGGACGGGCCATATACTGCCATAGATCGTGCCAGATCTAGTACTCTAAATCCCTAAAACCGACCTTCTAGTCCCATAGATAGTACCACATTTACTACTCTGACTTCCCATGCCCTAAGTAACTAGGTAGGGCTTTGGGACATTTTATATTTTCCCTTATTGGGCTTAAGAGGACCTTACTTACTAATATTTTTCAAAGGCCTTAGAAGCCCCACCTAGCCTAAGCAGCCAACATTTTCTCTTTTTGCGTTCCTTGCCATGAGCCTCGAAACCCTTGTCTTGGGGAGCGATGCTTCAGCGGAAAGTATACAGTAGAAGGCAGAAAGTTGGAATATCATTATCGCAACCCCTTTAAGGTAAATTATAGGGGATCCTACCATTAATCCATATTCCAACTTTCTGCAGTTCCCTTTATGGGAGTTTCCGAACCATTGGGGGGGGGGGGTACCTTATTTGGGGTCCTTATCTTAGGGATCCTTTTTTGGGGGGTAGTATATCAGGGTCCCCTGTTTTTGTTTGAGGAAACTCCCACAGGTGTAGCACGATATGGTCTTTAATCATAGTACTTCTTCAACACCCAGGCACTCACTGAATCCCTAGGCTCTAAATTAAGCTTCCACAGCCGAACCTCAACACATCTGCAGCATGCCACGGCTTTGGTGGAATTCTAAGGTCAGAGCCCGCTCGAAACACGCCTGGAGCCCCGATGAAGGAGGGGAGCCTTGCATCGCCACTTGTGGGTTTCGTGGTGTGACTCTAGATCGAGGGCTTCGGGTTATGTAGGGTTTAGGATTTAGGGTGTGGCTGCGTGGCTCGACTCTTTCTCTCTCTCTCTCTCTCTCTCTCTCTCTCTCTTTCTCTCTCTCTCTCTCTCTCTCTCTCTGTCTCTCTCTCTCTCTCTCTCTCTCTCTCTCTCTCTCTCTCTGGTTCTTGAGAGGGTACCTTCAGGGACTATGTTAGGCATCCAGTCCCCCATTCCCTACTAACTAAGAACCAGGGGGTCTAGATTGTGGCTAGGTGGTGTGTTCAACTTGGCATGCAGTTTGAGTTCCCAAACCAGAATCGGATCGGGGGTATCGTGGTACTGTTTAGCCCCTAAACCCTAAACCCTAATCCCTAAACCCTCAACCATAAATTCGAGATCTGGCCGCCAGAGCCAGTGTTTCCAGGAAGGTCATCTTGCCTCCCGAGGTGTTCGGTGTAGGGTCTAGGGGGGTTTAGGGTTTAGGGGTATAGGGGTTTAGGGTTTAGTGGTTTAGGGAATAGGGTTTAAGGTACCTGTGTGTTTGTCGAGTATACTGCTCACTGCCCATACTGTCGAGGCTACTACTACAAGCCACCGACGCCTTTGAAACAGCCCGTCTGGCAGGGATTGACCGAAGCACACATGACTTCAGTTGTTTTCATAAATGGCACTTTTAATGAGCATTGCGCCGATGTTTCGTGTCTGGAAGTATACTATCACGGAGTCGAGCCTCTTGCACAGCATCTGCCTCTGCTGGCTCTGGCTTTTGATGATTCCAGCTGCAAAACCACTACTCCTCGCTCCCTTTCCCCACATCTACAGACCAACCACCCTAATTTCTCCAGTATAGTATTATAGGCAGAGGCAGCTCAAACCTAAACTCCTAAACCCATAAACTATCAAACCGACACAGACCATGAAATCACAGCCGAAGGAGTCCCGCAAACGTCGTGCCAGCACCCAGAAGACGGAACAGGACATCGGACGACAGGGAGCTTCGGACAGCTAGCAGGGTCTAGGGTTTAGCCGTTGTATGTCAAGTGGAACGATAACTGCTTCAGAGAAACAAGCACTGGTAGTTTTGTTATTTGTGCCTACCGACGCTGTTATGGCTGGTCTTGTAGCTGTAGGTATCTTGTTGGTAAGTTGAGTGATGACTTCTCTATTGCGTATGTTGTCCGAATCCTTCTCAATAGTACACTTGTCATGATTGTCAGGGTCACGGTTCTCATCGTGTCAATATTACATCTTCTTCACTTGGCATGCCATTATGATCGCAAAATCGACCATTTCCAATGGCTTATATGTTACCGTGCAGCATCAGAGCAGTGGTGGCAAAATTCGTCGTCGCAGTGGCAGTCGCAGTCGCATCGATTAGTAGGGTTCGAAGTGCCAGCAGCACCAGTATAGCCGTCATGTAGTCATTCACTTCGAACTGTCCGAAGCTGTTAGGCCCAACCGCTCGAGCGACTTTGAGAAGCTTGACTCGGAACCCTCGCATTGGCTTCATCATGTCCTCCTGGCTCTTGGCGCCACTTCTGCTCGCACAAACCCTTGCGACTCCGGATGTGACTTGCTTGTCTTCCATCAAGGTCATCGACAACTTCCTTTCCGACGCTGAAGCGCAAGCCGTGATCACAGACCTCGAGGCGCAGAGGAGTGGCTCGGAGCGCGTGCGCCAGGAGGCGCCAGTGCTCGCACAGCGCCTCAAGTCCGAGCTGAGGTCAAAAGAGCAGGAGGCACAGCTCTCCAGCGCTGTGGAAGTGCTGGAGCCCGTGGGGGTCAAGCTCATCCACGAAGTCGCGGGCCACGCAGCTCTAGAGAAGCGTCTTCGGGAAACCATGACTGGCAAGGAGGCAGCCCAGCTGGAGGCCTCCAAGTCTTCCGTTCCAGTCTCCCGCAAGAGTGGCAATGTGCAAGAGCATGCGGATCACGTGACCCATTGGGTGAACGGCAAGGTTCCGGGAACAGCTGCAGTCGCCTACCTGGAGTCCGCCCCGGATGGCGGCAGCCTCGGCAAGCTCATCTTCAAGGACATCGCTGACGACCAGAAGGTTGTCAAGGAGGTGGATGCGATCGCCAAGCGCTTCATTTCATGGGACAACAGCAAGTGCTTGCACAGCTTCAAAGCCCGCTACTATGGCACCCGACGCTTGCTCGGTCCTCTTGCGTTGACTTCGTACGGAGACATGGTGAAGGTGGGGCCTATCACCCAGCCGCCGACCACCACGACCACGGAACCGGAAGCAACGACCGAGGCACCGAAGGCATACTACGGTCGCAAGTGGTCGCGTTGGTGGTCTAGGAAGAACGGCTACTCAGGCTACTCGCAGTCGGCCCCCTCGGGTTCCAGACTTGTTCAGGACGGCTCATCGGACGCTGTGCATTTCATGCAGATTGATAAGAACGGCAGCCACAAGGAGCTGTGAGCCGCAAAAGCTGTACTATCCAGTTTTGAATACTCGTTCCAAGCGGTTTTCCCAAACCAGTATCATCCAGTATCAAGCACAAGCTTTGGTGAGGCAAGCGACAGCAGACATGCGCGAAGGTACTAGTACTGTTGTATTTCCGTTAGCCATAATCAATGAGTGTGCAAGTGGGAAGGCCTCTAACGATGTGGCCCAAAAGCGGCCAACAGTTGTTGTGAACCGTTGGAATGGCGGCGAGGGCTGCGTTTAAGGCCCTAGACCGAAATTGCGGAAGCATCAAAAATTGGAATACTTGCGCCATAAACTCTTCAAGACCTAAACCGTTGACTAAACTTGCGTGCAGTTCGAAGAAACCTTTCAGAAGATACATCTCCCCCTAGACCCTGCTCTGTCGCAAATTTTGTGTCCGCAGGGAGCTGTGGAGCCTCACCTGCCCACTTGGAGTTGTGTGCCTCGTCGGCTTAGGGAGACTTGGACGGGGAGATCTTGTGTTGCGAGATTCGGGGGTATCTACCCATCTGAGCCTCTGCCAGAGTTTATGGGTCAAGAGTTTAAGACTGTAAAGAATTTAGCCATCATTATACAGAATACTAATATTCCGACCCCTACGCATTGGGGGACTGGGAAGCTCACAATTTCCGCATACGTTGAGCGCCCAAGTCGCATGTCAACGTCTTGAGTTTAAACTTTGCATGTGATACCAGAAGGCTCGAGTAACCCCCAAAACATAGGTCTAGTGGGTTCCAGGTATATACCTCCCAACCCAGATTTCCATGCCTTTTGCGAGCCTCCGAAAACAGGATCATAACTCCGCTTCGCTGGCTGCAAGACGATCCGGCCTGTGGGATGTGCTGATACACTCTTCAACTTAAGCTGTTTTATGACACTCTGTGTTTAGAGATGGCCGTGTGGAAGCCATATGCAACATATCTGCGTATTCGCGACGGGCCATTGGGGACACTTCGGGATGCACTGACAAAAGTAAAAGTATTCATGAAGCCCACAATCATACACACAAATGCTCAAAGGCAGGCCATCAGACACATACACAGACACACGGCCTGAATCCGAAATCCTCAACCACATAAATCCTTGCCATTCGTCCCATAAATTGAAACCTGTAATTAGAAACCCTCGACCGCCAGACCCCATAATCTGTAAGACCCAAACCCTACAATCCACCACCCCTTGTCACCCCTCAATTGGGAGCTTCCGAAAATAGGGGACCCTGATATAGCATCCTAAATAGTAGGATCCTTATTATAAGGACCCCCAAAGAAGGTACTCCTAATTTTCGGAGACTCCAAACCCTAAACCCTTTATAGAACCCTCATAGTACCCCTTTAAAGGAACCCTAAGGTACTTCTAGTTTTCCGAAACTCCCAATGGTTTCATTGTCTCGGAACCTCGGCCTTCGAACAACTAAACTAAATATCTCATCCTTAAAATTAAGCGTCCTTTTCCCGAAATCCCAAGCCTTATATACTAAGCCATAAAATCTCCGATCATCTGTAACACTTTGAGCCCTAAACTCTATACCCTAAGCCCTAAACCCTGCAAACCCTAAGCTCCCCGAACCCCTAAACCATTTTAGCCCCACAGACCTAAAAACCCTATCCCTTACCCTCGAAACCACAAGGGTAGTTGTCAAAATTAGGGCCCCTTTTTGGGCACCCTAAATCTTAAGTGCCGCATCATGATAAGGATCCGAAGCGGGACCATAATTTTGAGAGCCACCCACAAGAAGCCTGTTCGATTCTCGTGGCCAGGCCTCTCGCAACTTCAGCTCGAGGAGCCTCCCAAGAAGCGGGCGAGCGCCTGATTTCGGCTGCGCATGTTGGTTATGACTACTAGTTCTCGTACTAGTAATGCTAGTATAGTTATTGTCATTCTAATTATAAATGTTGGTTATTATTGCTGTTATGATGATTGTTGTTATTACTATGGCTATTATTCCTGTTGTCATGAGCGTTAGTCGTGTTCTGATTGCTACTACAGTGCTAGTCGTTGGGGACTCGGGTGCTTAGGCTCTAGGGCTAGGGGGCTTAGAACTCATTGTTTAGGGTTGAGGGTTTGTGTTTATGGCCGGTTCATGGGTAGTTATAAGTAGGGTTATAAGTAGGGTAACTATACTTATAACCCATATTCGGGGATTTGTAGCTCCGCTTATAACTACCCATGAACCTCCAAGTAAAGCCCTGCCAACCCAAGGTATGTCTGACACCACAGTCTCCTAGCGGAGACATGGAGGCTGCAGTGCAGTCGGTAGCAGATGTTCATAAAACCGGCACAATCCGAAATCTTCAAGCTCCCTCAGCACTAGGCCCTAAACCCCAAAACCCCTAGACCCCTAAAACTCTAGATCCCTAAACCCCTAAATCCCTAAGCCCCTAAACCCCTAAGCCCTAAACCAAAAAGCCCTAAATCCCCAAGTGCCCCTAATCCCTGAGGCCAAGGCCAAGAAGAGCCCACAAAAGGTTGGATTCTCAGAGCCGCGGGTAGAAGGCGCATTTCGAGGTCTTCTGGAAAAGGGTCGCTGACAAACGAGGGGACCTCTCTCTCTCTCTCTCTTTCCCTCCCTACCTGTGTATATACATATGTGTATATTCACAGGTACTAATATATCTGTATATACCTGATATAGTAGGCATATACGTCATGTGTGTGTGTGTGTAAATACATATATGTATATGTCTGCATATGTACGGCTACGCATATGTATGTATACATAAGGTGCTATGCCCAGCCCAAACATCAATAGTGCGGTTGCTCGGCTGCTGAGAGCTGTTTCATCCACACGGAATGAAGCCCTCGCCAATAGCCAGGAATTCATACTGACCCTGAACCCGAAAGCCTGGACCGCCCATGTCCAGTATACAGTGCCCAGGAGACTGTGGAAGAGCAGGCTCCATACACACCGCCGTGCAAGCCACGAAGTGCCGGGCTCCCACGAAAGGGTTCAGATTTAAAGTAAACCCAGAGGCCCCATAGTAGTTCCTTTTTGGGATTACCTTATAGGATTCTATATATGAACCCCAAAAAGGAACAAAGAGGAACTACTTTGGGGCGTCTGGGTAGAGCTTACCTCGTTTCCTCAGATTGAAGGTTTCAGGACGCGCTCAGGTCTGCATGGAGAAGATTGATGGTTACAATCACAACCCCAAACCCTAAACCACCAAAAACTCCTAAACCCAAAACCCCAAAACGACCCTAAACCCTAAAGTGCTTCGTATGAGCCATGAGAGCTCCAGGGTTTGGCATTGAGGATTTGTGGCTTTGGGGCTTATGGGTTTAGAGTTGTGTAGGGATTTTGAGGTTTAGGGCTCAGAGGTATTAGGGTGCCGTAGGGCCCCAGAGTTTGGGTCTAAGGCCCAGGGCTGAGGATTCTGGATTGAGGTTTGCAGGTTCCAGGTTTAAGGTTTAGGGTTTAGGGTTTAGGGTTTTGGGTTTAGGGTTTTGGGTTTAGGGGTTTAGGGTTTAGGGTTCAGGGCTTGTGTCTTCAGGCTTCAGAGCTCTCGAGTATGGGGTTAGGATATGTCGCTTTGCAGGGAGGGAGCCCCTGATGCCCTAAACCCTACACGGTCACCGCTCTGCTTTGCTATCGGCCCCGAGTCTCCGCGCCTAAAGCCGAGAAATTCAAATTCGGGAAAGTGTGGACTCAAGACTACTGCAGCCGTCAATCCTATAGTCAATCCAGATCCCGTAGCCAGCACGAAGCTCAACACCCCGGGAACCCAGCCACTTCAAAACCAAACCACCTTAAGCCTTAAACGTCTAAAGCCGATGGCACCTGAGCAGGGAAGAGGCAGCTCTAACTGCGTCGTCTCAACAGAGTACGGTTGATGATATAAATCCTGCATGACCCATAATGAGGAATATATACCATAATGCCCATAGTTTAGGGTCCTTAAGGTAATGCAGGAATTATATCATCAACAGTGTTTCCTGCCTTGTGCTAAAACCCGAGCTTTCTGCCAAGGCTCCTCGCGGCATCAGTAATAAGTTTCATGACCGCCCTGTTGGTAGTGATACTGGCATCTCGTTTAAGTCGTGTCCTCATTATTCTTCTTGTTTCAAGCTTTCTCAATTCCATGCAGCTCTTGGGACGTGTGCAGAAGCAAATCCGCAGTTTGAACCTCAAGCCCTACCTCAACCCTGCAGTGGGTTCCGGCACCCAGGCAAAGAAGGGCAACCACAGCGTGCAGAGGCCCGAAGTTTGTTTGAGGGCTTAGGTGCAGGTTTAGGGCGCCAGAGATCAAAAGACGACGAGAAGCAGTTGCTGTGACCAGGAGCAGTCTTCCTGACCACCGGGTTCTCACAATCACCACCCGCCAAAACGTAAACCCTAAACTTTCAACCCCAGCTGTGCTTGTTGTCCTCATCCAGGCTCTACCTACTAGGTATTCCGACTGTAGCAGGGAGGAAAAGGGCCCTAAAAAAGAAAAAACAAAAACAACCCTAGCTGCAATTTTCCCCGAGATCTGCTGCTGATGAGCCATGCGGCTGCCTCAGAGCAGCTACTTTGAGGTGCATGGTAGTTCTAAGCATGGTGAAAGGTCCCCTGGTATGGCCTGTATTTATAGTTACGTACTTTTAAGCCCACTTGTAAGTAAGCATGAACCTCCAAGTAGGTGGTTAGTTTGCCTCAGTGTTCGGTAAGATGATACCGGGCATCTCTTGCAGGCATAAGCAGAGCACCGAGGCAGCTAGGTGTTTCTTTAATTGGGAGTTTCCAGAAATAAGGGGCACCTTGTTTTGGGGTCCTTATTACAAGGATCCTACGATTTATGGTGCTATATATTAGGGTCCCCATTTTTCGGAAACTCCCAATTGGTTGGGCACGATGGTTAGATTGCAGCGCAATGAACCATCATTTCACAGATCGCCATGATTGTTGTAGCGCTGACGTTCGTCACTATGATCAGTAGACCCTAAGCCCTATAAACCGAAGCAATACCCCGTTTAGTAGTACAGTGAGCATCATCTGTAGCATCCCGACGGCGTATAAACCCGAACCCCAAAGCATGCCATTCACACACTTGAACCCGAAAATGTATTACAACAGGATATATAAGCATCATATATATATATATAGTAAGGTTCTATACAATGTACTATTGCATTCCATAGCATTCGACAACCGACAGATTGCAACATACGAAAATGTACCATACATTAGAAACCCCAGTTCGTTGTAAGGGGTCTTGCTGTCAAGGCTGGAGCCCTCCACGCACGAGCCCACGACGAGGTAAAGGGGGAGGGGCGAAGGGGGCATGGGGACAGTGTTGGGTTGATGTTTTCAGGTAAATGGTGGGAAGTCTTATTTAGACGCCGTACTAATTACCTATACTCATTTATGGGGTTCCTTATTATAGCTATAGTAGAATATACCCCAAAATCCTATTCTACTGATTAAGGCCCCTATGGTAGATAGTCTGAACCTTATATCCGGCATTAGGACATCAAGGCTTCCGGTTTCAGGGTCGATTTCGAGCTTTCGGTGGTCTGGAATTTCGGGCTTTTGTTTGACTCACGGATAAAGATACGGGTTGAGGTTCGGGCGTTTCTGGCGCTAAGGGGCAGTTTAGGCTTATGGGGGTATGGCTTCTGGGGTCCTCGGGGAGCCTTAGGGTAGGCTGGCAGGGTGTGTGATGAGGGTTGCGGTTTCGAAGGTTGTGATACTTTTCTGGTGTGCTTCCTCCAGATCCTGATGAGCTGTATAGTTTCCAGCTAGTCTTGTCTGCATTTGTGGACAGGCGTGCTTGTGTGCCCGTAGCTCCATGGCTTGTTGGGGTGTAGCCTGGGGTTTAGGGCCAGTTTAGAGGTTAAGTTTAGGATGCAGGGGAGTGCTTTGTGGTGATCTGGGATCCTGAAATGCTGGCCTAGGGTGTGATTTAGGCCGTGCAGGCCTTGGGGCTTGTGTCTATACTTGGAGGGTCGGGGGACTTAGTAACTGGTTATTTTAGGGACTTATAAGTACCATAACCCCAACTGGGGCCCCCTTTAGGGTACTTATAAGTCTACTTACTACCTACTTACTAAGTCCCCCGACCCTCCAAGTAGGCTCTAGTTTGTCAGATCGGGTCCTCACAGACCTCCACCTCAATCGCTCAAATTGTGGCCAGAGTCCGAGCCCCTCAACTGTTCCCGAATCCCTACTGCTATAATTACCTGTACTACTTTGGGGGTTCTTTGTCTTATTATAACTTTAGTGTAATGGCCCCCAAAACCCTGTTCTAATTATTAAGGCCCCTAAATTAAGCCCGTATAGTATCCCTTACAGCAGCTCTTATAAGGAGCCCTTTAAAGGAACCCCTATTCTAATTATTAAGGCCCCTATAGTCCTAAGAAGCGGCGGCTCTGAGATGCTAGGACAGAAAACGCGCTCCTCCAAGAGTCGGAGTGGAGGAAGCATGAAGCCGGAAGCTCATATGAGAGTTTCCGAAAACTAGGGGTACCTTAGGGTTCTTTAAAGGGGTGCTATGAGGGTTCTATAAAGGGTTTAGGGTTTGGAGTTTCCGAAAATTAGGGGTACCTTATTTGGGGTCCTTATAATGAGGATCCTACTTTTTAGGATGCTATATGAAGGTCCCCCATTTTCGGAAACTCCCATATTGTACTACTGTTGATGGTATACATCCTGCATTACCCATAATAAGGAATATATCATATTCCCATAGTTTGGGGTCCTTAAGGTCATGCAGGATTTATACCAGAAGCCGTACTATACGGTATTGTATGTGAGTTATGACATGATGTCATGCTGCCTCATGGCAGGCATTATGCATGAGACAGGATATTCTACTAAATTATACAACAGATATTCGGTTAATCGCACCTAGGGGGCTCGGTTGCTAAAGAGAGGCAAGCTAGGGTCGAGAATTTAGGGAATTTCATTTAAAGTCTGGATAGGCTTCAGCCTTAGTCCTTGCCCCTTGACCCTAAAGCCAGTCACCTAACAAACCCGAGCACCTGACTTTCTGTGGATTTAGAATTTAGTTCTTAGGGTTTCTTCGGTTGATGATAAAAATCCTGCATTACCCATCATAAGGAATATATCATAATTTTCATAGTTTTGGGTCCTTAAGGTAATGCAGGGTTTATATCATCAACAGTAGGATTCAGGGTTTAAAGTACAGGTCTTAGGAATCAGGGGTTCGGGTTCAAGGTTTAGTTCCCAGGATGTGTAGAGGCTGAGGATTAAGGTTCAGTTGCTTAGGGCTGAGGGATTTAGGGTGAAAGGTTTGCTTCCTGATTAACCCTCTATCTGAACCCTAAGCCCTCAAAACAATTTCGAACGTGCGAGAGACGGACAGTCTAAACCCCAAGCCCTACTTGGAGGGTCGGGGGACTTGGTAAATAGGTAGTAAGCAAACTTATAAGTACCCTAAAAGGCCTTATTGGGGTTATGGTACTTAGAGGTCCCTAAAATAACCAGTTACTAAGTCCCCTGACCCTCCAAGTAACCCTCAACCTTATTCTTGTGCTCGGAGCATTTCCGCCCAAAGAGCACACCCAACAGAGTCAGTTTAGGGTTTAGAATCCGCGTTTCTATGGTTTATAGGGTGCAAAATTTGTCGGGGCTCCTATCCATCGGTTCCTGAAGACAACCTGCACCCGCACACGGACAACCCGGGCCATGCAATTGAATCCTCAGCCAGATAGCCATGGCATCAGATGTAGACTTTGGACGGTTTAGGGTTTCAGCTAGGGTTTAGGGTTTGGAGTTTGGCGCATTTACATCGTATCGGGGCCTGAATGTTTAGCAATACTGCTCCCTGCCTTAGTATTATTCTAGTATGACATACTGTACCTCCAAACCCTAATCTAGTTTTCAAGGCCCCTATATTTTCGTACCCTAGCGATCCCTTATAGAAGCCGTTTAAAGCATAATATACCTCCAAAAACCCCAATCTAATTTTGAAGGCCCCTGATGTAGAACCCTATTACAGATCCCTTATAGAACCCTTTAAGGATCCCTTTCACGGAACCCGAGTCTATTGTTGAAGGCCCCTTTTTTAAGGAGTTCCATTGTCTCTCACAGCTTCATTCTGCAGAGGTCGGACATCGACCAAGAAGGCCGGACAGCGTTACGGGTTTAGGGGTCCTCTAAGGATTTTTTTGAGGATTCCTCTAGGGGTTCTTTTAAGGATTCCCTTAAGGGTTCCTTTGAGTCCGAAAGCCGTCGTGCCCCACCCCTTTAAGCCTTAGACCCCGAACCCTGAAATTTGAACCAACCAAACACAAGCCCACAACCCTCGGCCCTAATATAGGGGCCTTAACAATTACCTATACTATTCTGGGGGCTCCTTATCATAACTACAGTATAATGGGACCCAAAACCCTATTCTAATTATTGAGGTACCTGTATTAAGCCCGTATAGTATCCCTTATACTTAGTAGCTCTTATAAGGAGCCCTTTAAAGGAACCCCTATTCTAATTATTAAGGCCCCTATATTAAACCCTAAACCCTAGAGCATCAATACGCAGAAGCCTCGGGTCTAGAACCCCAGAAGATTCTGCGAGCCGTAGAGCTCCAAGCGATGTAACCATTTTATATTTAGGGTTTAGGGATATAAACAAAACAGCCACGGTAAGGTCTGACTAACTACTTAGAGTAATCCTGTTATGATATACCCCAGAGCCCTTTTCTAACTATTCAGGCCCCGGTATTAAACCTTCACATAGTAACTTCAATAGAGCCCTAAAAGGACTCGCTGCTCTCCGCGCGGTCCAAGAAGTATTCGCACAGCCGAGAGGCTCGAAATTAGCTCGGCGAAGCTGATGCGGTTTAGGTTTTAGGGTTTGAAGCTTCGGCTTTCGGCATCAGGGTTTAGGGCGGGTTAGAGTTCTAGGATTTCGGATTTAGGGGTCCGGAGGGTTAGGAAGTTCTGGTAAGCACGGGGCTAGAATCCCCGTTTACGGAAGACGGCAAAGCATGTCCTGTCCACGGGCTTATGTAGTAAGGGATGCCGCATGCGTGGTTGAGCGTGTTTTGAAAACCAAGTCATCAGCATATTTAACCGATTTTTCTCCATAGAAGAACCGGTAGTGTCTTCGTGGACAACGACTTAGTGCAGCGTTCATCCAGCATGCAGTGTGAGCAACGCTCATACGCTCGTAAACATGTTTCAGGCTCAAGCTCCAGGATTCTATCAGTACAGGATCTTACCTGAATGACTTAAATCGAGGAGTGCGTTGCCAAGAGTCCCACTTGCCAGCCAATGGCCAGGCTCGACAAGGAGCTGCTCTCGATTCCTGGTCTTCGAAGACTAGGTCACTAGGTGATTTATGTTTTTTGTTAGATTTTTAGCGTGCTCGCCAGCCTTCACTCATCCTGCGCTGGGTGCTGCTGATGCACTCGGTTGCGGGTTGCAGAGAAGCTTTAATTTGCCTTGCCGCAGTAGTCTGCATGAGCAGAAAAGTCCCCATTTCCACTAGAGGCGACCATGCCAAAAGGTTGATATTGTAGCCGAAAGCGAAAGAAAAGACCCCGACGGCAAAGCCTTAAACCCTGTACGAACCCTAAATCCCCAGACGCCTGAAGCCTCAATCTGACTTTGAAGGTTTCCGGGCCTTTTCCGCCAGGAATTCGAGATCTGGGTGGTTGTCAAACTTAGAGTCCCTTTTTGGGTCCTTATTATAATACGGCACCTGATATTTAGGGTACCCAAAAAAGGGACCTAATTTTGACAACCACCCATCTGGCCTGCCACACTTCCCGAACTGTCAGGCGGCCAGGGAGAGGAACGTGAAGTTTCGCTCAAATTGGACAATGTATGTATACCCAGACACCCAGTTTCCCATGTGGCGCGCTACTTAGCATTATAAGCATATATGTGTATGTATGTATGTATATTTATATATGTACAGATGTACATAAACATATATACATATATATATATATATACAGATGTACAACAACATACATACATATATATATATATATATATGTATATGAGCTATATGTATTGTCACTGTCCATATGTACCTATTTGTATGTATGCATGTATGTATATACACATATCATGAAATACATATACATATACACACATACACATATACATATACATGTACATATACATAGACATATTGTACATATACATGTGCATATACATATACATACATGTACATCCACATATGCATATACATATGCATATACTTACATTTACGCATGCAGATACATATACACATATACATTCACATTGTCTGTGTATATATGCATATGTGCGTGTATGTAGGTATGCATGCATGCATATAGGAGTGTATGTATACAATGTACGGTAAAGTAATGTAAGGCAATGTAAGGTATAAGGTAATGTAAGGTAATATACTGCAACAAAAGGCAACACAAGGTAATACAAGGTAATGTAAGGTAATCTAAGATAAGGTTTGTATGTATGTATATCTACATAGGTATATATGTATATATACATATATATATATATATATATATACATATATATATATATACATATATATATATATACATATATATATATATATGTATACACATCAATCGACAGAGCGAGAAAAGGCAAATACCTGGGCTTCTGGGGAATTGTTGTCAGGGCCCGAGAGAACACGCAAACATCAGGATCTCACAACTACGGTTTCAGGAATTCCTCTTAGAAGGTCCTTCGGATCCTCATGTTTATGTGCGTCCTTGGGCCAATAAAATGTGGGGGGGGTTGCTCCAATCTACGGGGCCCACGATGGCACCTGTTTCAATCCTGGCTTCTGAAAACCAGCATCCGACAAGTAGATCAACCCCCATCGGTTGACCTGCCTGCCGAGGACAACTCGGCAGGCTTCTGACACAGCTTTCGCACGGCAAAGCATGCGCGCGAGGACACATGTGCTACTGTCAAGGCTAACCTTAAGCCCAAATCAAGGCCGAGAGTGCCTTGCAAATGAGTGTGCGCCATGCTTTGGAGCCGCGAGGACGCAAGCACGCTGCCTGCCTCCACAACGCATGCCTCGACCCCAAACCTTGCAACCCCGAGGCCCGAACCATGAACCCTAAAGCCTTCTCACCACAGGTTTGACTGAAGGTTTTGCCGCGGGGACGGGCACAAAATGCATTTGGATTCTGCCAGAGACTTCAGGGAAAAGGATCTCGTATTCGCCCTGTTCGCTGAGCCTATTCCGGAACTGCATGACGCCGAGGGAGAGTGAGTAAGTCTGTTACACCAAACCCGAAAGCTTGTAGATTTCTTCGCCCAGCCTT
This sequence comes from Symbiodinium sp. CCMP2592, assembly GCA_905221615.1. Classification (NCBI taxonomy): domain Eukaryota; class Dinophyceae; order Suessiales; family Symbiodiniaceae; genus Symbiodinium; species Symbiodinium sp. CCMP2592. The sequence goes on from CAJNDT010000184.1 coordinate 135,855, forward strand.
GAGCCATGTTGACGTGTTTGAGAAGCCAGGCTACGAGAGGCGTGGCAAGCAACACTTTGATGGATTTGGGCTTTAGGGATTTGGGTGATGTTTACGAAGATACTCGTAGCACGAATGGTGATGCTGTCAAGATGATACGAGCTGTCAAAAACTCAGGTTCCTTTTTCAGGGCTGCCTTTGTTCAGCTCTTGCGGAACATCTTGTTTTTACCATCCAAAGAGTGGTCTCAACTTGAGGCGGCTGGAGCAGGTGCCGCATTGTCGCTGCAGGAACACTACATGTTAGCTGCTAAGACAAGGCTCAAGATCAGCAACAAGATAACATCAACCATGAACGACATTGCCACACCAACCGTCATCGTGTATGATGATGAGAGGTGTCATGACCTGCGGGCATTATCGGCGCAATCACTCTTCCGGGTGGTCATCCTCAAAACAAGAGCCTAAAGCAGCTTGTCGCCAAAACACCACCTGTAAGAATGCAATGTGTCTGCCTCAGAGTCGTCGTTGTGACTGCTGCTGCTGCTGCCGCTGCTGCTGCTGCTGCCGTTGCTGTTGATGTTGCCCTCGCTACATGTGGTGCTGGTGCTGGGGCTGATTCTTCTGTGGCAAGCAGCTCTTGCAACTGCAGAATTTGCAGGTGTCCTATTCTCGTAAAGCCTACAACCAGGCCTTCCGCCCTTGCGACTACACTGGGCACGCCCTCCACATGGGGAGTAAGTGTTGCTATCATGATAATGTTGTTACTACTGGCGTTATTGCTGCTTGGAATATATACCATCATGATTACTGTTATAAGTCTGTCGTGGGGGGCTCCGTCCAAGCTTAGACACGCCTCAGGTAGACTGTGCAGTTTTTCGCCAGCACTTTGAGCTGGGGTGTTTTGGAGCTGTAATGTTTTAAGGGTATAGGATATAGGTCTAGGTCTTACGGTTTTTCAACGGAAATGTCGTGATGACGCATGCTCATGTCCGTTGGGCAGTTTTGCGTATGATTATCTCTTGCAGGGTACTGACTACATAGGACGCTGAAGCAGTGAGGCAACTGGAGAATGTGACGGAAACTATGGCCTAAATCCGTGCTCAATTGCAGAACAGCTTAGAGCACTTAGATAGTAGACCTAGGACCTAGACCCTCCATCTACCTTCCAGTCGACCCCAAATGCCCACTATTTGGGACCATAAAACCCCCAGTTTGCGCCAAGGGGAGTGACAAGTGCCGTCCTTCCGGGGTACCAGAATGTTTCCCCTCATGGTCCCTATACAGTTAAAGGTGGTCTTACACACTTGTTGATTGATAACTTGTGCGTATGAGCTTTATTGCTTTTACAAGTGATACTGTTATTGTTGTTGTTATGGGTAGTATTCGCATTCTTAAACCATGAACGACCTTTTTATTCCAAAAACTTAGTTATAACATTCTTCTATATAGTACAAGAAAGCCCTCACGTGAAGCCCACGAGCTGCAGGAGAGCGCGGGAAAGCTGACCTTTCCGGCTTTCCACCATGGAGGCACCTTTCCAAGAGGGTTCAAGTTTTGCAGTTTAGGGCGTCCACTTGGATGTTCATGGGTAGTTAGAAGTGGGGTTACAAGTAGGGTAGCTATACTTATAATCCATATTAAGGGACTTATAACCCCACTTATAACTACCCATGAACCTCCAAGTAGGGAGGTTCGGGTTTAGGGAGATCCAGTGTTTAACTTTTCTAGTAGGGTTCAGGGTTTAGGGCGTTTAGGATTCGGGGTTCGTGGTTTAGGGAGTTTAGGGTTTAGGCAGTTATCAGGCATGTGCAGTTTAGGGGTCGTAGGGTGCTTGGCCGGAGGCATGGAAAGCATGGAAGAGGTTGTTTCGCTGTATGTTTGGATGTCGTTCGGCTGCTTGCAAGTCACGGCTGTGCTTGGCAGCTTAGGCTTCCCCCAACCGTTGCATCCATCATACTCTGTGTTTCGAGCCATGGGTTCATCCTTTGAGTTCTCTCATCTCGGTGTGCAGCTGAGGGGTTCTTGGTGCGGGCTGTGGAAGGAGTTGGAGACCGGCATCATCTACGATCTCACAAGTGTCGCCTCGTTCGCATGGTTTTCACAGGCTCGTGCGGTCGTCGTGGTGAAAATGCAAAACCGTCCCGGGGCTGATCAAAAGGACTTCCAGATCGAAGCAGTCGGCAGTGTCGGCAGCCGGCGGCTGCAACTGTTCGATGTGTCGCGTATACACACGTGCACGCACGATCTGGTCGACGATTCAACTCCGGGAACACTGGTTTGGTACAACCACACAAGAGGGCAACCGTGCACCTGGCAGTTTTTGTGGCAGCGGCAGGAATGGCGGCCCACGTTAGTGCAGCTGATGGGCGAAGTTGAAGACAATGTTCTCAGGCTGGTCATGCGAAAGCTTTCCGGCGAGATGATCTCCAGGGTTACAATGCCGCTCAGCACAAGCTGGAAGGAGGCCAGAAATCTAATGGTGCCAGGGCTCCGACAATTGCTTTCCAAAAAGCTTAGTTTCGTTTCGCCCATGGGAACAGTCTTAACACCCCGGCAGAACGAGCAGCCGCTCAGTGAGCTTCTCGGGTGTGGCTACCCAGAAAAGATGCGCGAGTCCAAACCTTTCGTTTCGCCCATGGGAACATCCTTGACACACCGGCACAACAAGCAGGCGCTCAGAAGGTTTCTCGGGTGTGGCTACCCAGCAAACATGCACGAGTCCAAACCCACAGTCCAGACTTCATTCGTGAGCCCACAGTCAGATGTGACCACGACAGCGCTTGCGACCACGACAGCGCTTGCGGTGTCGCTTGCACTCTTTCTTACTGCTTCGCGCTCCGACCAAGAGAAGCACACTAGGAACGACAACTGATCATTCAGATGGCAGAAGGAGCCTCGCTCTGTGCAGTCTCGAAGAGAACACGCGTTCAGCAGCTTCTGGAAGCAACTCCACTCCTGCGGTCTGGCCCGCAGCATTTGTCCACTTGCTCACATGAAGTCGTGCTTTCGTAGTGACACGTGGGCCATCTGTCCCCACGATCTACGGAGCTCTGCAAGTTTTGTCAGGCCTGTGCGTTGTCTCTGTCTTGGTGCAGCTGGGTGGGCCTGAACTTCGAGAGTGCAGGGGCTAAACCGGAAAGTCACCCGAACGAGTATTTCATAATGTTGGTGTACTGCAGGGTGCGACAGAGTAACATACTGCTGCAGTGACCCCGCGGTTTAGTGCACCGCTGAATACTGAATATGGGAATATGGAATCAGGTTTATTGAAATCTGAAGCTCTAAACCCCTAAATCCTCATGAAAGTGGGCGACACGACACTGATGATTGGTTTAAACCTAGTGGTCGGCAGCTGGTAGCACGAGGCACAAAGACCATGGTCCGTCTGAAGACTCATTCCTCCATACATACAGATCATCATAAGAGTTTCAAGCGGTTGTGATTTTCTGTCAGAACTAAGACTATAGTTGTTCCATAAATTTCGGAACAATTGCCTGCAAACCTTGGCACAGATGGCGAAATCATATTGATGTCATATCCTGCCTGCTATTGAGTTTTGAATCGGAGCCGGTGGCTCTGGTCGTCCAGAAGAAAACAAATCGAGTCTGAATCATAAGTAAATGCGAACGGCTCTAAAAAATGAATGTGGAAACTTAGGCTTAGAGGTTCTGTAAACTCTCAACCTTACCTGTAGCTGGTTTCAGATGCACCAAGAAACGCGACTGATGTACGGCCTCGGTTCATAGCTTCTCATTACTAGGCTCTGCGAAGCAGCTCTCTTCAGATCAGATTGAAGCCCCAAGTAACACACAGGATCCACCAGACAGTTGAGGAAGCTATCAAAAGCCAAGGAGACCCAATAGGCGGCTAACGCCAAACGTAAACAGTGCTAGCTGCGCCCTTCACTGATCCTGCCACCCGAGGACACTCTGCCAATGACCGAGCGCTTGAAATTCCCTACGACCTTAATAGACCCGATCTTAGGGGCTAGATTGGGATTTAGGGCTCATGTCATGATTCGGTCCTTAGCAATGTTATGTTTCTAAGACACCGAATGGCAATGGTCTGTCAGATTGACAACCTCAATCTCGTTTATGAAACATACTATGCCCAGACAGAGCTAACGTGTGTTGTGATCAGGTGTCAGTCTTAGGGGGTTGTTTGT
>CAJNDT010000184.1:145000-205000 GCA_905221615.1 Symbiodinium sp. CCMP2592
AGTGCCTTTGGATCCTCTTGTTGTTGTGTTTTCTCGGGCCAATAAAGTGGGCTCTCGACCGTACCGTTTCAATCCTGGCTTCTGAAAACCGGCATCTGACAAGTAGATCAACCCACATCGGTTGACCTGCCTGCCGAGGACAACTCGGCAGGCTTCTGACCCAGCCTTCGCACGGCAAAACATGCGTGCGAGGACACATGTGCTACTGTCAAGGCTAACCTTAGACTTAGGCCCAAATCAAGCCCGAGAGTGCCTTGCAAACGAGTTTTTGAAACAAGCTAAAACCCTATGCTTTTAAACAAACCTATGTGCCATGCTTTGGAGCTGCGAGGACGCAAGCACGCTCCTCCATCATCGCTGAGCCTACCTCCACAACCCCGAGTCCGGAGCCACGAGCCCTAAACCCTATTCCCGGGGCCTATGCCGGAACTGCATGAAAGAGCATCAGCACCCCCAATCAGCGGTGGTGTCTTGTGGGGCCGAGGGAGAGTGGGTAAGATTGTTCCCCTGAGCCCTAGACCTTGTAGTACTCTTCGCCCAGCCTTGAGCCATGTTGCTGTGTTTGAGAAGCCAGGCTACGAGAGGCGTGGCAATCCACGCTTTGATTTGGGGTCTAGCGTGTAGGGTTTAGGGTTCAGGATCTTTACGATACTCGTAGCACGAATGGTGACGCTATCAAGATCCACATGTCGGAATGCAAAAGTTTCTGCCTCAGCGTCGTCGTTGTGACTGCCGTCGCTGCCGCTGCTGTTGTTGTTGCCGTCGCTACGTGTGGTGCTGGGGCTGATTCTGCGGTGACAAGCAGCTCTTGCAACTGCAGATTTTGCAGGTGTTCGATTCTCGCAAAGCCTGCAGCGAGGCCTTCCGCCCTTGCGATTTAACTCGGCACGCCCCACGCATGGACAGCAATTGTTACTATCATGATAATGCTGTTATTCCCGCTATTATTGCTGCTTGGAGTATACCATTCTGGCTACTTTTAAAAGACTGTCAAGGCGGGATTGCTTCCAAGCTTGGCACACGCTAGGTAGACTGCGAATGAGGCAACTAGAGAGTGCGACTCAAGCTATGGCCTGAATCGGTGTGTAGTTGGAACAACGGCATAGAGCGGCGCTTAGGTGGCAGACCCTAAGCCCTGAACCCTGGACATAGCATGTTCCTTAAGCCCCTCAGCTAGGTCCCGAGGGGTTTGCAGATAAAATTAAGAGGCACGCTTCGGGATTACATGTAGTCTTATGTTGTTTAGCAGTTGTGTACCGTTGTTAGTTCTGCTATTGTTGCTGCTGGGCGTACGACTATGATTACATTTATGATTGCTATTACTAGGGCTCACATGTTATCAGTTTGAAGTTACTGTACTGCTATACCCTAAGGCTTTAAGGCTCCAAAGTAGTTCCTTTTGGGGGTTCATACATGGAATCCTATAAGGTAATCCCAGAAAGGAACTACTATGGAGCCTCTGGGTAATGCCATCTACTGAGCTCTAGCTTTGGAGTTCTGGTTCTCGGGAAACCCTGAACGGGAGCATCATGGGGAATCCTTTCATCCGTGCTTTACCCGACCCCTACACCTAATCCCGAAGCGCGAGACCCTTAAGAAATAGCCCGAGTGCCCAGCGCCCCGACAAAAGCTCCTGCCTTATGGTGCCTATGCAGCTAGCAAGGGCTGGTGTAACAACGTTCGTGATTGATGCTGTATGTGTATCAGTATTGTTTGCTTTTACAAGTGTTATTAACTATTATCATTGCTGTTTTAGTTTTAGGAATTCTCAAAGCATGTGTCGTTTTTCTTTTTCAAGCGAGATTATTATTGATGTTATTATTGGTGTTCCTAAAATATCATCTGTAAACCCTGAACCGTATGAAGTACAAAAAAGCCCTCAAGTGAAGCTCACTAGCTACAGGCCAGCGAGGAAAAGTTGACCTTTCCCGCTTTCCACCATGGAGGCGCCTTTCCCCCAGGTACTTGGAGATTCATGGGTAGATAGAAGTGGGGCTATACTTAGGGTAACTAGAATTATATCCTATATTGGGCAACTAATACCCCCACTTTTAACTACCCATGAACCTCCAAGTAGTATCAGGGAGACCTATTAAAAGGGGACCCTCCTCAACGCTACTTATGACTCTCTGAAAAGGAGGGCCCTCCCTGAGAGGGTCTTTATCCCCAAGGGTACCCCTAATCCCAACGCCTACGTTCCAAGAGGGCTCAGGTTTTGAGCGTCTGGGAGTTTAGGGTTTAGGGAGTAACTACTAGTAGGGTTTGGGGTTTAGGGCGTGTCGGATTCAGGGTTCGTCGTTTAGTGAGTTTAGGGTCTGGGGAGTGTAGCGTTTAGGCAGTCTAGGGAGCGGTTCAGGGTTTAGGCAGTCCAGGGTGTCAGGCATGTGACTGTGAGTTTCGCTGTATTTTGGATGTCGTTCGGCTGCCCGCAAGTCACCGCTGTGCTTGGCAGCTTTCCAGCCGTTGCATCCATCATACTGTGTGTTTCGAGCCATGGGTTCATCCTTTGATTTGTCTCATCTCGGTGTGCAGCTGACTGAGCCGGTGGTTTCGAGGGGTTGTTGGTGTGGGCAGTGGAAGGAGTTGGAGAGCGGCATCATCTACATTGTCGCAAGCGGCGTCTCGAAGGAGCCTTTTTCCACAAAGTCTCGTCCGGTCGTCGTGGTGAACAACCCCGACTATGGTAATCGACGAGACTTCGAGATCGAACCCGCAGTCGGCAGCCGGTGCGCACAGCTGCTGTGTCTGTCGGGCCATGTAAGCACACGCACGCATGATCTGGTCGACGATTCAACTCCGGGAACACTGGTTTGGTACAACCGTGCAACTGGGCAACTGCGTACCTGGCAGTTTTTGTGGCAGGGATGGCACCCCACGTTAGTGCAGCTGATGGGCGAAGTTGGAGACGATGTTCTCAGGCTGGTTATGCGAAAGCTTTCCGGTGAGATGATCTCCAGGGTTACAATGCCGCTCAGCACAAGCTGGAAGGAGGCCAGAAATCTAATGGTGCCAGGGCTCCGAGAGTTGCTTTCCAAAAAGCTCGTTTTCGTTTCGCCCATGGGAACAGTCTTAACACCCCTGCAGAACGAGCAGCCGCTCAGTGAGCTTCTCGGGTGTGTTAATTAATGTTTGAGCTGTCCTGGCACTCCCCATAGATCCCCTTATTGGGGACCCTAATTATACTACTAAAAGGGACCAGACAGCGGAGGCTCCCTTGTGCAGTCTCCAAGAGAAGGCACACGCAAGCAGCAGCTTCTAGAAGCAGCTCCACTCCTCGGGTTGCTCTGGCTCGCCGCTTTAATTTTGCCCACTTGCTCGCCCAAAGCGGTGCTTTCGTAGTGAAACCCGGGGCATCTGTCCCCACGATCTACGGAGCTCTGCAAGTTTTGTCAGGCCTGTTCGGTGTCTGTCTTGGTGCAGCTAGGTCAGCCTTACCGCAGGAAGTTCAGCCCCAGCTCAGCCAGAAAGTCAACCGAACGAGCATTTCATAATGTTTGATCAATGCAGAGTGAAACCATGCCACACACACTGATGCCATGACCCCGCGGTGTAGCGCAACAGTGAATACCAAATAATATTGAAACTGGTCCGCAGGACAAGGAGACCTGGTCCCAACTCCGGAAATGGTTGTTTTCACATAGCAGACGCAAAGGAATGGATTTTGTTGGAATGATGAGTAGAGTTTTCAAATCATTCGCTGTGCGTACATGTCCTGTCAATTTGAGAGGCTGCCATTCAGGGAGGCGGTTGACAAGATAGTCTATGAATTCTGCCACGCACGACGACAAAAAAGAAACCTTGTATGTTAACCGCGACTCCTAGCGGTTATCTGTACAAGAGCTACATGAACTGCAATACATGGTGCCCAACCAGCACATCACATGTTCATGATATTTATCGTATTGGTACTGTCTTCATAACGGCTGCAAATTTAACTCATAGCTGTTTCATACAACTGCCTGCAAACACTGGCCTAGATTCCGAAGCCATATTGATATCATATCCTGCCATTATAAAGTTTGAGTCGCAACCGAATCTGGTTGGCCGGAAGTCATAGAACGACAGAACAGAAACGCATAAATTTTCAATGCCAACCAGTACAAAAATCACGAGTGACTCACGCATGAAAGTATCTGATGACTGCTGAGCTTAGCAGTTCGCTAAACTCTCAAGGCTGACTGTTCTCAGCTGCACCAAGACGTGCAATGCACGGCCTCAGTTTGCAGCTTCTCATTACTAGGCTCCGCCAAGCAGCCCTAATCAGGTTTAGGGTTTAGGGTTACTGAGAAACCAAGTAGAAGACAGAATCCGCAGAAAGCTTGGGCAAGCTGGGAAAAGCCAAAGTTGAAAGCCAAGAGAATCCTAAAACCAAGTTAAAGAACGCTAACTATGCCCTACAGCGAGCCATCCGAGAGCATTCTGCCAAGGGCGAAGCACTGAAATTCCCTACTAGTACGGCCTAAACCTTGATTCAGAAGCTTGAATAGTTACAGTAGTTGGCAATGTTATTCCTCAGGGCTCCATCCTATAATGATCCCCCCAAGCCCTATTCTAATTATTAAGGCCCCTAATATAGAACCCTATTATAGATCCCTAAAAAACCCTTTGAGGATCCCTCTAAAGAAGCCCTATTCATAATCTAGTTTCGAGGGCCCCTAATAATTCCGAGCCCCAGGCCCCAGTAAAGCCCGAACTTGGGGTTTAGATAGGAGTTCAGGATAGGAGATAGGGCTCGTGCCATTTTTTTAGAATAGCAGGGTTTAGTGTTTAGAGTGTGTTGAGAATGTTATCCTTGTGTAACCCACAGAGACTAACACATGTTCAAGTTTAAATCATGCTTTCACATACTTTGTCAGCCCGACAACACCTGGGTTCTGAAGCACGCACTGCACGGGCAGGGCTAATGCTCCCAGAATGGTGCTCTTGCCGCAAAGAGGCACGCTTGGAAGAGCCTAATGCCGAGAAGTCAAGATCGTCATTACTGGTATCTGTGGGTTCTGCTGCTCGCAGGATTTATGGCACTCCGGAGGCTGTTTGGACGCGAACTTTCATAGAGGTTCAGTAGGATGCGTCGAGTACTGAGTACTGCACAATTTGCGTTGTACTTCATGAGCAGTGGTGGTTGGGCGTAAGAGCCCTGAATTGCTCAAGACGCTAGCTTTACTCGGTAACGCAACATAGCTACAGGGATGCGCAGATGATGTATGTGTGTCGGCTGCTGCAAAAACACTTATCTCAAGTCACAAAGAAGCACTGCCGTCACACGAGGTGCAACCCCATATAAAAATCAAGTAGCACAGCCTGTACTTTCACTACATTGTGGTTTCACTTAATAAGCACGCTAAATGGAACTAGATGCCGCGCAGCATCATGGCCGAATGCTGCGGTTTATTCATGGCCGCGCTCAAACCTCCGTGTCCGTGCGTTTGGACCGAGGTTGGCAGCCGGCAGGCGTGCACAGCCTGACATCCAGAGTTGTTTCGAATAGCCTGAACAGCCTTTGCGCTTCTATGTCAGTCACGTGACTCTGTAACTGCGCGTTTCCGCCGGCTCATAGTGCTTAAACCGCTGGGCATATAAATAAATATATATATATATATATACATATATATATGTGTGTATGTATACACAGACATATACGTATACACATACATATACATATACTTATAGTTATACCTCTACATATACGTATATATATATAGAGGTTATATAGGTAGATACACACCTGGGACGATGTCGAAGATGTCTGCTGGTTGCCAGTCTCGGTGCACCACGTTTCCGTTCCGTGCCAGACCGACATCATCATTCTGGCATGTCGCATGCAAAAAAGGGTGGCAGGTCATGACAGGTCGCCGCGGAAGCCCACGTACATTTTGCATGATCAGTTTGGGCTCCAGAACACTGCGGACTAAGTCGTACCGTACCTGAGGAGCCATACTAGCATATTAGTACTTAGAATAAGGTTTTGGACCTTACTTGGGAAGGAACCGAAGTATCCCCATCCTGGCTAGTAAGGCACATATATGACATCCTACATCACGACTAAGCTTCCAGGTTTGAGATTGCTTGTGTTATCGTTCAGGGGGATGAAGTGTTCGCAGTGGCTCCTGGGGTTGCGCCCTACACCTCAAACCTTATAAGCCCTCATGATACCCTTCCACAGTACCCTTAAAGTAGCCCTTGACAGAACCCCTGTTCTAATTACAATTGTAAGGGCCCTATACTATACCTTTTCAAGTAAGCCCTATACTCTAAAACCCGCACCCAACAGAATCCCATAAATCCCTATAGTTGGACAAAGTAGTAGACCCCAAACCCTAAACCCTTATCGTTACCCTTATGGTAACCACTGCGAGGAGCCCGGGGTCCCTCACGGATACCCCACAAAACTTGGTTTAGGGTTTTAGGGTTTAGGGTTTAGGGTTTTAGGGTTTAGGGTTTAGGGTTTTAGGGTTTAGGGTCCGGTGGGAGCCCTTCCTAGGGTTCGGGGTTTAGGATGTGGTAAACCTCTTACACCTTCGCGACCCACTCAAAACCCTAAGCCCTGTAAACCCGTACACTCGGAGGTTCCTGTGTAATGATATAAGTCCCCTAATATGGGTTATAAGTATAGTTACCCTACTTATTAATACCCCACGTATAACTACCCATGAACCTCCAAGTAGGCCCGGCCCTAAACTCTATACCCTTCTAGAATCCCTATAGATCCCTTTAAAGGGGCCTTTAAAGGAGCCCTTATAACTACCCATGAACCTCCAAGCAGAGCCCTAAACTCTATATTAGAATCCCTATAGATCCCTGTAAAGGGACCCTAGGGACCCTGAATTAAGAACCACTTGCATGGCAGAGCCCTTACCAAGAGAGGCGCTGGCCGAAAGCTGGCATCCAGCGCATCAAGAATTGGAAGTTGCCCGAGGCATGCTCCCCAAGTTTTTGGGGCTTTTTGGGCTTCGGGTTTAGCGGGGTTTGGGGGTTTGGGTGGCTTTAGGGTTTAGGATTCATAACGGGTTTTTCAGCGGTTTAGGGTTTAGGGTGGCTTAGGGTTTCGGGCGGCTTAGGGTTTATAGTTTCTTAGGGTTTAGGGCGGTTTTAGAGGTTAGGGACGTAGGTTTTGAGGGGAGGCTGGGTCTCGAACCCGTGTTAAACACCGTTGGGCCAAATAATCTTTCGATTTGACCTTTGAGGTCTGGATGCATTACCCCGTTTCCGCAACACCGCGAAAGTTGCCAAAACTTAAGACTTTGCACCTCGCAGATCATCACGTTGTAAACTTTGTGAGTAGACTTACGTGGACTGTCTCTTTGCAGAGTCAAATCGCTGTGTATTCAACTTTTCCAGACTTGGTGTGTTTTAGTTTGCCCTGCAAGCTCTGCAGTTTGATTGCAAAGGTTGCGTTCGCATACCAGCACGTGCAATTTCTTTGCAATCTTCAACCAAGAGCAGCCCAACTTGCTGATCTTGTGGATCCCGCTTTGTTTTGGAAGCTTTTCATTCCAACTTCGAGTTCTTGTTGCTGTTACGAGACCCTGTGTTTCCATTCTGAGCACCACCAAGAGCAGAAGCATACGGTGTTTCCCTGTCGCTTGCGAGGCTGACGATGGTTGCATGAAAGTAAAGTCATGCGGAGGTTGAAGCTACTGCTCGTGACAAAGCCACTGGTGATGAGCACGATGAGATGAGGATGCTGGTGCTGCTGCTAGTGAGTATAGTGCCACCCGGTTTTCTTGGCCTTTGACTCTTGTTGCTGTACCTACGTCGTCTGCCAGAAGCACGACGCTCTTTCCGGCCTCGTGTTCTGCTGACTGCATGAAACTGTTACCGGAACGATGACCTGGAGATGATGACACGAACGGCAGTGATCGTGGTCGTGACCCCTAACAGAAACAGCTTCGTGACTTGGCTTACTCCCAGTACATATGTAGCCGAATTCGCAACCACAGTAGTGCGCCTCTTTCAATACCAAAGAAGTTGATGCTGCCGACAGTCGTAGCTTATCGTAGCTGTAGCAGCTGCGGTCGAGGAGGACCAGCTTGTTCGCAGTTGTGTTTGTCGGTGTTAGCAGTTCGCATGTTATTTCGACGCCACTTGCTGATGGTACCATTATCCTGACCCCTCTTTACTGTCGTGTCTTCGCATGTTACCGTGAGTGATCATGCAAAACGATACGGCAGGTGCTACTTCAACAAATACGTACTGCAACTGCTGCAACAGGTTGCTGCCAATAGAATCATGATGCTCATGATGCTGAGCCCGATGATTGAATAATGTGGCCCTGTGTCAGAGTTACTATTATATACGGTTTGTACAGCCGAGTACTACCCCTTGAATGATCCACAAACGACGTATTGCCTTTGAAGCCTGCAGTCCAACCCACTGAACCCTGAGGATCCAGACCCAAAAGCCTTGCACTTCACACACACACACACACTTAACGGCATCACTACCGACAGCGGTAGCAACAACAGCAGAATGCTCAATGATGTTGACCACTATTGAAAAAACACTGGTAGTAACAACTCATGTCCGCAAAAAAGTGTGTTTCCATGGTGGACCAAGCAGATCTATGGTGACGGCCGGCAAACTGACAAACTACTACGTTACTTACCCAGCCGTAGTAATGGTACAACCCACACCCGGCCGGAGGATCCAAGAGCCTACTGTTCTCAGGGTTTAGACCATATTTGGCGGCTTGAGGCCAGAGGTAATCTTTAAGCAGGTGGAGCCAGCCTTCGACTTGTTCGCGTGTGACGACCCAAAGCCTCAGCCACAGTAGACTGTGGCAACTGGGTTTCGGATCGAATTACTTTTTCGTAGATATGCGAGTGGAACTTATTTTGGGGTCCTTATAATAAGGATCCTATTATTTAGGGTACTATATTGAATTCCCTATTTTCGGAAACTCCCATATTTGGATAAGGGGTTGAAGAGCAATAGGGCTTAGATGGCTCCATTTCGGGCTCTCAACACTTGATGATGTGACCAGTTACCCTAAGGCTCCAAAGTAGTTCCTTTTTGGCGTTCATATATAGAATCCTATAAGGTAATCCCAAAAAGGAACTACCATGGAGCCTCTGGGTACACCTATCGGAATCGCGGAGGCTTTAGCCTGGCTTGTGCGTTTATTGCGTGATTGTCATGACTGAGCCCCTTTTCAGAATTGCGCGATGTTGGGGTCAACACTTTAAACAGGCTTCCCAACTGTATGACCTTACACGTATGTGGCTCAGGTTTCACTCTGTCAGATACGCCATGTTGAAGCATGTCACTCTTGACAGATGGCACGGGGGGACTCGAGCTTCTACCTACGGCTGATGATATAAATCCTGCATTACCCGTAAGAAGGAATATGCCATAATTCCCGCAGTTTAGGGTCATGCAGGATTTATATCATCAACCGTACTGAAAGGACTTCCCCCACCCTGAGACTTCGGGAAGCCAGGTTGTTGGTCTTTCGGCGGCTGGGGTAGATGGTTCTGGGCGGGATGAGGCATCTTGAGTACAAAGGAATGTTCATGAGACTTCCCATATGAATTTTGTCAGCGTGCGTGAACAAGACCTGTCGGGCCGAACTCCCCCGAAACCGCTGAACTCCCAACCCGAAACCCTGATCTTAACATCGGGGAAGAGCACAGTGATTCCTGGAGTGCAGACATACGAAAGACTTCACCCCTGAACCTGAATGCCATCCCCTCCGGTCTAGATCAGATTATTTTCCGCCGTGAGTTTCTTTGACGGCGAGAAAGCCCTCAGCCACGAAGGCTGGTTGCAGACGCGCTGAGCGAGGTGGTGCCATGGAAGCGGAAGAGATTCCATCATGCGTGGTCCCCGAGCCCAGGGAGACATGAGCCTGGAAAGCGTCCGGGGGTGTGAAGAAACCGTTCAATCCGTTCGTGGTTAGTGCCAGCTGTTCACAACGAGGATGACGAGGGTGAGGGACATATAGGTCATGGAAGTTGTGGGAATCCGGAGGGTGACTGCCGATCCTTTGGTTGAGAACGGGCCCGACGACTGTTGATTACTTTCAGAATCTTTGAATGTTGCATGTTAAGAGGAGCTTCATAGGAAGCCACGTGCAAGGGTACATACTCCCCTGTCTGGAGCCGAACGCTGGTATAACTTGTAGTCCTTCGAAGTTCGGCGCCTGGCGAAGCCAAGTGACTTGCACCTTCGAGTGTTTGACTTAATATGTCGGTTAAACTACCGGCTATAGGGCCTAAACGACAGGAACTTCCTGTACCAGCACTTTCCTAGGAGTGGCTCCACAGAGCCTGCACGCACCTCCGCGCGGGAACCCAGTGGACATCTTGCTGTGAGCTCCGTTTTTTTGAAAATGGGGGACCCTAGTATAGTACCCTAAACAGTAGGATCCGTATTATAGGGACCCCATAATAAGGTAATAACCCCCCATGTTCGCAGATTTTTTCTCATTTCCGATCGGGTCCTCGCAGTGACATTCTAGTGCTTACAGCTACTGCTGATGACAAAAATCCTGCATTACCTTAAGGACCCTAAACTATGGGAATTCTGAATTATGGTATATTCCTTCTTATGGGTAATGCAGGATTTGTATCCCTAAACCCTAAAAACCCTATAGATCCCTTAAAAGAACCCCTGAAAGGTACCCTTATAGCTCCCTTTAAAGGAACCCTAGGATTTGTATCATCAACCGTACAGCCAGGGACTCCCATCTGCTTTGCCCACATGGGTGGTTGTCAGAATTAGGGTCCCTTTCTGGGTCCCTAAAATAATACGGCACCTATTATTTAGTGTACCCCCCAAAAAGGCCATAATTTTGAGAACTACCCACATGGGTGGTTGTCAGAATTATGGTCCCCTTTTGGGGTACCCGAAATATAAGGTGCCGTATTGTAATATAAGGACAAAGGGGCCATAATTTTGACAACCACCCACACCTTTAGGATTTCGTTTAGGGGTTAATGCCCCAGGATTCGATTATCCGCAAGACTCGTGAAGTAGCTCGCAAGCAAAAAGTTGAAAGAGCCTCTTGAACTCCAAGAGTTCAGACTGCATGGGGCCGTACTGTGTACTAGGGTTTAGGGGTTACGGTCACCCTAAACCCCTAAGGGGTTTAGGGTTTAGGCCCAGCTACAAAAGCTGTGGGTTCGGGCCTTGACTGAAGCCTTGTATCGCCCAACTGCTGACCCGAGCCTTTTGACTAATGCCAGCACTTCCTCAATGGCCGAGATTCCACATCCTGTTGTTCAACGTAGTTGAAGGTTCATGTTTTTGTTGCAATCAAGCGGTGATATAGCAAGAAGATGTCATAAGCCTGTCGTTTCGACAGTGATTGAACTTTATCACCGTTGCCACTAACCAAGCCGCTAGAATCTCAGAGAAGGGTTCGAGGACGTAGTAGGCCGCCTTCATGCATCGGCTTACGGCTTCAGCGTGCGGGGCTTTTGGCCGCAAGACTTAGGGGTACTTAGAAATAACTTTTAATTTGTGGTTATCCCTATAAGAAACAGCTAAAATTATCATGTTTGCTATAGGGTTCTAAGTTCAGTATAGAAGAGCCTCCAAGCGGCCGAGCCTTGGCTGGGCCCAAGGTACCTTGCTTCCTGAAATGGAGCCGCCGGATGTGCTTCGGGTCATACTGGCACGGGCCACGGATGGTAGGGTTGCGAGTTTGCGGAATCTTGGATGTCGCAAGGGAACGGCCGACATCAAACGAGAGGGTATGGGATGGGGTCGGCAGAACCAAAAAAGGAGGGAGAGAGAGAGAGAGAGTGAGATAGAGAGAGAGAAATGCAAAGAAGACCCAACGAGAGAGCGTGCCGTATAGGCATGGAGCCAGCGGAGCCAGGACTTTCATGGCCCTCTGAAGCTTTATAACTTTATACCCAATCATGACCGTTATGGTGCCGGCGTAAACGAGCAATCTACATGTCTATAAGGCTCCAGACTTATATGGTGATGAAAGTTCATGCGGAGTATAGACTACCACCATGTGTAGAATCCCGATAGAGTTTTCCGAAATGCCTTGTAACGCTTCCTGAGTCTGCCTCCAGCTACAAGGCCTTTGGGGAGCTCTACACAAAGCGCCGGCGCCATAGCCTTCTTTTCCAGGACTTTGAGTTATGTTCGCGCTTCGGGCTGCGACATGGATTGTGATGACGACCCTTGTGGTGATGGTGATGAGCAGCATCATGATGACCACGAATGCAAGGCGGACCATGATGGTTGTTATGGCTCGCCGAAGACGAAGAAGACTATGCTGATCCTGATGGCCACAATGAATGATGGTATGTCTTTGGTTTGTCCCTTGAAATCCTTGGTAGTCTCGGCTGCGCCTGTATTGTTGCTGTTCGCCCAGCAGGAACTGGGCATGAACAGAGCGGCCACACTGAAGATACTAAGACTACGAGCCACACAGACACTTTCGTTTGACTGGACTGCGGGCTTGGCTGGGATATTAATGCAAGTTGGTGGTTCAGCCCGAACACTGTTTGCTAGGAGTAATTCAAGGATTTGTTTGCAGTGTGGTAAGCCAAAACAGTCACTCGACGGGTACGCCTTGTAGTATCCGGTATAGTCTTGTAGTGACCCTGATACTTTCCCTTGCAGTATAATCCTTGTAACGCGCCAAACTTTCAACTCGCTAAGCCACATTAATAGTAAACCGGGTAACCACTAGAGGGAGCTTGGAGCAAGTGTGTTCCAGGACTATGAGACCTACACGCAGCTTTTCCAGGCACACCGCTGGCCACACTGCAGAGGGCTTTCAGGGGTTGTCCAAGGGGAACTCGTGATCATCGTTTCTGTGTTAATTGCTGATTTTTCCCTGCGCGTACATGCCGCATCTGTCTTCGCGAAATCTTGCGTGCACCAGAAATTCAGAATTTTTTCATGCTGCAAAGCACTGAGCTGATTCTGAAAAAAACCTTTGAGTTTCCTGTGACTTAGGAAGCGGCGATGCTTGCGAACTTGTGACCGTTTCAGGCGTTGCCCATCGATGCGGCCACGGAAAAAAGTCTGTTGCCGCTGATGAGGCCTGTCGCTGACATCCACAAACGGCCAGTGTTGGAAGAAGAGACTCCAGTATCGCTTGTTTACCTGACACGATACTCCGAATTTAGCTACTAGCCAAAACGATCATGGGCTTCAAAACCAAGTCAGACAAGCTCTCGCAGATGTCATACGTACCGCAAAGCCGAGCCTACAAAAGGTTCACGGTGATCAGCATCGCGAGGACTGCCGATTCTAGGTTCGCTACGATGAGGAGGGGGGTAACTCGAGGCATGAGACTGACTGTAAACCACAGACCTTACTTGGAGGTTCATGGGTAGCTATAAGTTGTATAAGTCGGATTATAAGTCCCTAAATATGGGTTATAATTATGGTTACCCTACTTCTAACTACCCATGAACCTCCAAGTAGGCCCTAAACTGCGCGAAACCATGAGACAGCTCGAAGTCTTTTCTCGAGTAGCGAGGCCCACCATCCGATTTGAACAGGTTCAAGTTCAAGCCCTTCAAAGGTCAGGAGGAGCCGGAAAGATTGTAAGAATAGTCTCTACAAGCCCTGTATGAGCATTCTATAATTACCCCAAAAAACCTGTTCTGATTTGCTGAGCCCCTTGTATTACAACTCATTGTTTTGTCGGCACTTGCCGGGTGGCAGACATCGTCCTTCGTTGTTTGAAGTTGAAGTCTTGGCCGCCTTGATGGCTACAAACAGGCGAAGCCTCGTGCCGACACATCTGCTACTTTCGAGTTTAGGATTACTCCTCTCTAACAAGTCCGTCCGTCACAGCATGGGCGAAAGGTGCTACCGCCGCATGGGCGTCCTCCACGAGCCATTTGTCAGTGCCGCGCCCAATGCTCATCAATGCTCCAGGGCACACGGAAGTCTGTCATTGCTATCTTTAATCAGCAAGCACCCATTCAGAACTTGCCGGCCTGGGACTAGAATACGCATCCTTCCGAGCTCGTATCTAGTCAAGATATTCGCAGGCAGCCTCCAAGGAGAAAGAAAACTAGGTGCCCATTTGGGAAACTTTTCAATTCCCCTTATGGTTCCGATAGAGGTACCTATTCCTAAACACTCTTCAGAGCCCCAAAACCAGAAAAAGCTTCTAAAGCTCAGGCCCTTGCCATCTATATATATATATATATATATATATATATATACACATGGCAGTTAGGGTTTAGCCTTTAGGTTGTATGTAGTCCTGTTATGGACCCTAAACTGCCCTAAGCCCTAAAGCCCAAAACCCTAAACTTCTCGGCCACGGAGTTGTTTGCATACCACAACCCCAATTAGGGTCCCTTTTAGGGTACTTATAAGTCTACTTACTACATACTTACTAAGTCCCCCGACCCTCCAAGTACCCAGGCGCGATGTGCAACCGCGTGGTCGAGGGTGAGGCCTGGAAGCGCTGACTTCGCCGGAATTTTCGGCTTTAGGGTTTTAGGATTTGTTTGTTCGTTTGGGGTTTTAATTTGAGGGTTTTAGGGGTTTGGGGTTTTAGGATTTGTTTTTTGGGGGTTTTAATTTTAGGGGTTTAGGGTTTTAGGATTTGAGGTTTTAGGGGGCTAGGGACTGTTTTGACATCCTGCCGAAGGCCATGACAGAGACTGAGGTTCAATCTTAGGACCGACCTAAGCGCTGATATCCGGAGGCATCATGTCCTCGGCTGGAGAAACAAATCCCCCGAAACGAGGGGTTTCGGGTCAGTTTGTGTTTTGCAAGGGTTCAAGGGCTTTGGGTTTCAGGGTGCGGACACCAGGAACATCCCAAAACCTTCGGCACTTCAAGTCCACGACCGGTCATCCCCAAAGCTCTAAGCTCGAATCCGAGCTAGCCGTCACTAAAATTAGCCATACCCCCTATAGCCCCTATCGTAATGTCGTTTCCAGATTAAGATACCCCCCCAGATTAGACGGGGCCGTCCCGGGCATGTCATGGGCTTAATGAAGAAGTCCATTAGACCCCACCCTAATAGTACCGGAGCTCATTTAAACCCCCCCCGATTAGACGGGGCCATCCCCGAAAATCCCCGAAGTAAGGATTTAGGGGATTTAGAGGCTTATGACTTAACCCTAAACCCCAAGCCCGGGACCAGGGATTTGCAGGCCCTTTGCTTTGACCTAGAAAGCCCGAAGCTTTGAGATGGAAGGGTCAGAGATCCGTGGCCTTGGGATCCCTGGGATTTCGGTGATATCTTCTGCTGCCAGAAACAGGTGGTTCCCTAATTAAACCGTATATAAAAAGAGTAGGTTTGTCAAGTTTTCCAAGGCTACCCCTTTGCAGGCCCCGACCCCCCCAGAATAGCAGGAACCCCCCCCCGATTAACAGGGTCCGGCCCGGAACCAGGGATTTGCAGGCCCTTTGCTTTGACCTAGAAAGCCCGAAGCTTTGAGATGGAAGGGTCAGAGATCCCTGGCCTTGGGATCCCTGGGATTTCGGTGATATCTTCTGCTGCCAGAAACAGGTGGTTCCCTAATTAAACCGTATATAAAAAGAGTAGGTTTGTCAAGTTTTCCAAAGCTACCCCTTTGCAGGCCCCGACCCCCCCCGAATAGCAGGAACCCCCCCCCGATTAACAGGGTCCGGCCCGGGACCAGGGATTTGCAGGCCCTTGGCTTTGACGTAGAAAGCTCGAAGCTTTGGGATGGAAGGGTCAGAGATCCCTGGCCTTGGGATCCCTGGGATTTCGGTGATATCTTCTGCTGCCAGAAACAGGTGGTTCCCTAATTAAACCGTATATAAAAAGAGTAGGTTTGTCAAGTTTTCCAAGGCTACCCCTTTGCAGGCCCCGACACCACCCGAATAGCAGGAAACCCCCCCCGACTAACAGGGTCCGGCCCGGGACCAGGGATTTGCAGGCCCTTGGCTTTGACCTAGAAAGCCCGAAGCTTTGAGATGGAAAGGTCAGAGATCCCTGGCCTTGGGATCCCTGGGATTTCGGTGATATCTTCTGCTGCCAGAAACAGGTGGTTCCCTAATTAAACCGTATATAAAAAGAGTAGGTTTGTCAAGTTTTCCAAGGCTACCCCTTTGCAGGCCCCGCCCCCCCCAGAATAGCAGGAAACCCCCCCCGATTAACAGGGTCCGGCCCGGGACCAGGGATTTGCAGGCCCTTGGCTTTGACCTAGAAAGCCCGAAGCTTTGAGATGGAAGGGTCAGAGATCCCTGGCCTGGGGATCTACTATTATACTACTATAATACTACTATACTACTGTACTACTACTGTACTACTGTACTACTGTACTACTACTATACTACTGTAATACTACTATACTACTGTACTACTACTATACTACTGTACTACTACTATACTACTGTACTCCTATTGTACGACTGCAATACTTTACTAAGTACTCTCTATCTACTTACTACTATACTTAATAATTAACCCCATCCCCACATAATCGGGGGGGGGCCGGGAAAAACTTGAACCCATGAACAAGTTCAAGCGGGCTAACCTTGACAGCGGGGGGGGGGGGGGTTTGTTAATTTGGATCCAACATTAACCTGGATGACTTACAATACTCATCGACATACATATATATATATATACATATATAGATAGATAGATAGATAGATAGGCACTCCACGAGGAACCCCAGCATCTTAAGACAGCTAGGCACACAACGCTGCAAGCAGGTGGAGCTCACTCCTTCTCAGCTGTCCGAGTTGGTGCAGATCCTCTCATCGCAGTTGGTCAGGGTAGGGCTTTGGGTGTAGTTTCTTCCCTGTTCAACTTGTGGCTGAATCAAAGGAACTTTGCAGCTCGGTAGGGCCTCATGTGCCGAGGTTCTAGTCTTATTGGGAGGTCGGGGCCAATGCAGTAATCTACCCTAAGGGTCCATGTACCCAAATAACATATACTTTGGGCCCAATGTACTTGTATAGGGAGTACTTTAAGGCCAATGTATATACTATATGAGTACATGGACCCTTAGGGCTAGTCAGAGCTTTCCTCACCTAGCGGCCTATGTTTCAGGCCTCGGTAAGGCGGCAAAGGTCAAAGGAGCCACCAACCCCAAACCTTATAAAGGGGTCTATAAGGGTTACTATAAGGGATGTATAAGGGTACTATAATATAGGGGCCTTAATAATCCTATAACTTACCTTGGGTTAGTAGGGATGGAGGAATGGGGTACAATTATAACTACCATTACTACCCTTCTTCCATTCCCTACTAACCAAAGGTAAGAATATCAATCTCAAGTCTTCGAGCAGAAGCACCAGTAACTAGATTCCTTGTAAGAGTCCTAGGTCCATACGCTGCATGCATGAAAGCAGATGTACTTATGCGCCCTCAGCCGTATGCGAAGCCAGATCGTCCTGATGGAGCTACGAACTCGAATCCGAGTTTATACGATGTGATCCGAGACGAGTGTTGCGATCCATCCTGAGATGAAGATGCCTTGACATGTCAATGGAGTAAGAGGTGCATGGGATTGTTTATGTGTTGCAGACGTGAACAAAGGGGAAATTTTCTTTTCCTTTCATAGCGTGGGAGTGTGCGTGCGGTCGAGAGTCTAAACTGGAGGACATATTCAGAAAGATGGTGACCACGAAATGCAATCATGCTTCTGGAAGTAGACGGTGCCCGTGAGAGGGCGAGGCAGAGCAAAGATACGTGAGTAGAAGTTATCAGTTTCGAAGTGCTGGGCACGGGATACTCCTGCTCCTGCCCCTGCTGCTTAATAATACGAGTAATGATAATAGTAATAGTGCTGCTCCCGCTGCTGCTGCTACTACCACTACCACTACCGCTATGCTGAAACCGTTGCAGACACTCGGCGTATCTTGAATCTGAAGTCTTTGAGAAGCCAGTGCGCCCAGGATTCACGGAGACTTGAAGATCAAATCTCCCAGGCAAGTGCACTCGAGATCGGATCTTGTGGGTGGATGTGAGTATGGATGTTTACCGCTTTCTGTTTTTAAGAGGCAGGCTGAGGTCGGAAATCGAGCATTCGATGGAGCGGTCAGGCCGCAGCAAGATTAGCTGCGGCACGAATCATGGTGCTGATTCGTCTTGGTATGGCATACACTTGCTACCACAATGTGGCTGCAGCCAGAGAGGCAGAGGGATGACACACCCTGTCCAGGAAGTGCGAGCCCGCGCCGCTTTCTTGGAACTGCGGCATGAGTGCCTTGTGTCGCAGTTTCGGCTCTGACTCATAACCCAGAGTGGGCATGTGCTTGAAGCTGCAATTCCGGAAGCCATCGTCGCAGAAGCATGCGGCCATGGGCCTGCACGAGCCCGCATTTTGCCAGCAAAGCCGAAACAGCCTCCACCTCAGCTAGACACAAACTTATCCAACTCCCCCATTTTCCTGCAGGTGCCGCACATTCAAAGAGGAGACAGCCGTTAGATTCGGAAGTTGGGGGGAACGGCTCGCCGCCCCCGCTGCTTGGAGCCATACCCTGCCCTACGGCTTGCCCCGGGTCTCCGGGTGGGGCCGGGATGGTGCGGCTCACCCTCGAGGACGATGCAATATCGGGCCGGGATAACTCGTAGTAGCATGCCCCTACAATCCTTACGCAAGTATGGTATTACCCCCCCCCCCTCTCTCCCCCAAAAAAGATTAAAACTAGTTAATATTCTAATACCCCGAGATGATAAGTTGGTTCTCGCAGTCCGGGGTGATCGGAAAAGCGACGGATGGTCTCACCATCGTCATCACTATCCCAGATGGTCCAAGTACCCAAATAGTAGGGTTTTAGGGCCCAAAATCCATACTCTGAATGGTTTTTGGACTTTGAAACCCTACTATTTGGGTATTTGGACCCTCAGGGTATAGTCATTGCCAACACCTTCGTATCACACCTGTCGTTATGACGATAATCAGTAGCATGCCAGTGGGATCAGTCTTGTAGTTGAACCTCGCTCCCCAGATGCGCTGGGTTTCATGATTGTCAGATGTTCTCTGCATCATGGTGGCTCTCAGCGTCCTTATTGAGAGAGCGGTGTATATTTTTTGGCGGGCCAGGACTCTGCTGGCGCTCTGGGCAGCCAATACCTGACGACCGTGACAGTCGGGTCAACGCAGTTACCTGCCGAGAAAGTGCCGAAGCTTCCGGTTTCGCTATTCCTTAAGAATGCATTACTTCAGAGTTTGTCTTTTGTGTGCTTGCACCTTCGGCTGTTACCTATGTTGATGCGCATTCTGTATTTTCTTGCTCAACGGTAAACACTCAAGATCCTGGACCCTGGACCCTAAACCTTACACTTCCAAATGCTCCAGATCCTAGACCCCTGAGTTGAGGGGACCATAGGAAAAAGCCGAAAAGGAAATCGAGGCACAGGGAGCGGCCAGTTCGGCTCCGATTCCGAGTATTACTACTATTCCTATATTGCTGTTGCTATTACTAGCATTAGTACTGGTACTGGTACTAGGATGCACAAGGAAAGCCCTACGCACCCTCAAACAAGAATATCAGGTCGTCCGCGCAGAGGGGGCCGAAGAGCCATTTCGACTTCCCTAGTGTCGCCGGCACATCAGAGACAGCCCAGGCGCGGCGCAGGGCACGACCCGGATTCCACAAAGAGCTGTAAGCCAAATTTGCCCATGCGATTATTATTTGAGATGTTTCAATGTTATCCCTCATGGTGCCTAATCAACAGCAAAATATTTGACAACCTCACCCAAAACCTTATTCGGTATAGTCTAATAGTCACCCTGCAAACATCAAATGTAGGCAGTCTCAGTCCTAGATGAGAACGGTCGACCACACAGCTAGACAAAAACATACACGTAAACCCTAAACCTCTAAACCTCGGAAGTGGAAACACTGCAACCCAAACCCTCAGACCTCTAGAGCCCTCATGAACCGCTTGAAATGACTGGAACCAAACGCTAAAGCTTACGGAACCCTTATGAACCCCTTTCAGTGAAGTTGCACTTTCCCTCCGCTTCCAGGTGGACATCTACCGGAAGGTGGGAACCTGCAGCTTCGATTTACTAGTTATTTTGATACCTTTAAAGCTATTAAACTCATAAGAAAGAGTGATATTTTTAAATAGGTTTTAATACCTTTAAAGCTATTAAATTCATAAGAAAGAGTGATATTTTTAAATAGGTTTTAATACTTTTAAAGCTATTAAACTATTAAGGAAAAAAGTGGTGTTTTTGCCAGTGAAGATCCGATCCTGCGCCAGTTTGCGGGTTCGGTGTGTGGAGGTTTCTATAGGGGCCTGAATAGTTACCTACACTGCTTTGGGAGTTCCTTATTATAGTGACGGTGGGCCCCAAAATTTTAGTCTAATTGTTAAGGCCCCTATGTTAGGGTCGATCGGGATTACGGGGTTTATAGAGCTTATAGAGTTAGGGTTGGCCGCGGGATGTGCTTAGGAATGAGTTCAGGGTTCAGGGTGTTTGTAGAAGAACGCCCAGATTATGCCTCCAATCATTGGTTCAACTTCGAGAATGTGTTGTCTGATGAGGTGCGTGAATTTGGATCCGACCTCCTTGCTTTCGGCTTTGTGTTTTAAGTCCTTTCAAAAAGCCATGTTTTTCGTTTTTAGGCCCTGCAAATACGTCAAACCCTGACCGGAAACTCTAAAAACCCTAGCCCTAGCTGTAAACCCTAAACCCAAAATCCTCTCAGGTAAGGTCGCGTTCAATCCTACGACCACCGAGCGGGTGTCCTGCCAAGTTCAACCGGATGGCGAGCTCAAGGACGGGTGTGTATGGGATTTAGAGCTTAGCGTTTATAAGGTTTAGGGGGTACGTTTCATACATAAGGAATCCTAATAACGGCCCAAGGCGGGTGTGTATAGGAATTAGAGCTTGGGTTGAGGGTAAAGGTTCAAGTATGTAGTCCTTATTTATGGTTTTTGGTACCCCAAACACCTCAAAGGCCTGCAAGAAGGAGTACTTGGACCCTCAGGGTATGGGACAAGGGTTTAGGGATCAGGGATTATTTTAAGGTGTAGAGTTTAGACATTTAGGATTAGGGAGTAGTGTTTAGACATTTAAGGGGTCATAGGGTTGAAGAGAAGAGAGGATCCATTGTCAGTTTTTCTTTTCAGGTTTGATCCTGCTTCGTCATGTTGGGGAAGTCATTGGGCCTGTTGCCGTGAAGGGAGCTGGCAACGCTATGAGTTTTGACCGACTTGAGTACGGCAGCCTTGTCAGCCTTCTTGCGAGCACCCATGTGGGAGTTTCCGATAATTTTGGGTTCCTTATTCTGGGGTCCTTACGATAAGGATCCCATTATTTAGAGTACTATACTAGGGTCCCCCATTTCGGGAAACTTTTTGGGGAACTCTCATATGGACCCTTACACCCTAAACCCTTTTAGGAGCCCTTAGGGTACTCTTTTGAAGGAACCCTAAGGGTCCTTTTAGAACCCTTGTGGATCCCTGATAAGAGCCCTTAGGGTACCCCTTGAAGGAACCCTAAGGGTCTCCCATGTGGGTGGTTATCAAAATTAGGGCCCTTTTTTGGGTCCTTATAATACGGCACCTAATATTTAGGGTACCCAAAAAGGGACCATAATTTTGACAACCACCCATGTCGACAGAAGCTCGAACACCTTACCTGCTGCACAGACTCTGGACTTGACGCTGCAGACAAGCTCCTTGTTCTCAATAGTAGTAGTAGTAATAGTAATAGTAATAGTAATGGTAATGGTAATAGTAATAGTAATAGTAATAGTAATAGTAATAGTAATAGTAATAGTAATAGTAATAGTAATAGTAATAAGTAATAGTAATAGGATAGGAATAGGAATAGGAATAGGAATAGGAATAGGAATAGGAATAGGAATAGGAATAGGAATAGGAATAGGAATTGAATAGGAATAGGAATAGGAATAGGAATAGGAATAGGAATAGGAATAGGAATAGTATAGTTATGGTAATAGTATTAGTAAGATTCTTCACGGGCTTGGGTCTAGGTGGGGATTGCTTGAGTCTGCTTGGAGAAGAGCTCATGAAACCCAAAAGTTTGACATGGTAGGGAAGTCTACTGTGAAGATATTTGAGGTTAAGGTTGGTTCCGTCCAGCCGCTCACATAAGAAAATCCTGAATCATGAAAGGGCCACCCTCGCATCCGTTTTTTCGCGCCGGCAGTACTAGAATCTTAGAATGCCTATATTGTTGCAGTCGTGTGACGAACGTTGGTTTCTGTCACACCTCGTGCGAGTCTTATGTGCAGACCCGCTCCCATGGCCACAAGTATCACCGACTAGAAAGCCCAATAATGTTGAACCCCGAAAGCTTAAAATCAACTCTACATCCTATGTTCTGAGAAGAAACCCGCAGCCGCAAGCTCCCGTAGAGCTTACACCTTCGATCCGGGGGCCGTTCTGGCAAGCCGGGTCATGGCTCATGAACTGTGTATGTGTATATGTGTATGCGTGTATATACCTCTTCTGTATATGTATATATATATGTGTAGGTATGATTTATTATTATTATATATATGTATATATATACATATATATATATATATATATGTATACAAACACGCGTACTTGCAGCACATGTTTGTTCTGTGTAGTGTGCATCTCTCTCTGCCTCGCTCTTTCCATGTCACTCTGTGATACATTCTGTACAATTCGACTATAATGTGTATGACACCATTCAGTCTGATGTATTTTTAGGAGAGAGAGAGAGAGAGAGAGAGAGAGAGAGAGAGAGAGAGAGAGAGAGAGAGAGAGAGAGAGAGAGAGAGAGAGAGAGAGAGAGAGAGAGAGAGAGAGAGAGAGAGAGAGAGAGAGAGAGAGAGAGAGAGAGGGAGAGAGAGAGAGAGAGAGAGTAGCCATTTTGGCTCAAGTCGACCTGCCGTCCTCCTTGTGGGGGCGCTCGAGAATGGCCCTCTCGGCCCTCGGAGAGTAGCCTCCGTGGGCTGGGGTGGGTGGACATTTCTCGAAGCGGGGGGAGGCTTGAGTCACACGCAGCAGCCCATACAGGTCGAGCCGCCCGGGGGTTAACATTCGCATCTCCAGATCCTGAACGCGGCCCTCCTCTCTTTTTGGGAGGAGGTGGCCCGCTAGTAGGGGAGCGGAGCATACTTCAGCCGTGAGGACCTCAAAGTGATCCCGCCGGACTGCCAGGACACTCCAGGCAAGGGGGAAGAAGTCTCCAGAGAACCAGGGCACAAGTACGGGTGCAGGGAGGCGCAGACCCCGACTGCCGCTTGATCGAGGTGCCCGAAAGGGCCGTGGAAGTGCGAGGGGGGTAAAGCCCAAGCAGGATGGCAGCGAGCACCAGTGCAGACAGTACTCGACAACGAGATGGGAGGAAGAAGCCGAGAGAGTCCAAAGCGGTAGCGTGAGGGAGCTGTTGTAAATACCGTGATGCCACAAGTGTCTTGCATAGTCGTAGGAACATGGGGGGGAATTGCACGGAGCTGTTGACGGGTTTGCACTTGTATTGATGGGTCACTGAAGCAGCTTTTCCCGCCCCCGAAGTTAGGCGCCCGTTCCAAACCAGACCAGAATGGTCAAAATCCTCGATTTCCGAATGACGAACCTAGACACCTTGATAATTCGCTCTTTCAGTGCACCACTTTCGGGGGATCCGTGAAACCCTAATTGGGGGAGCCGCCTTTAAATAGACGCTTGTACTGACGAGAGGGGAAGAAGCCGGCCACAGAGCCGGATCGCATGTTTTTGGCGCGGCCCCCCGTGATTTACCAGACAGCGAATATGCGCAGCGCCCAGGCTTAACAGTACTCATCCGGTACCTGCCTTAGGGGGGTCTGAAGCTTAGCCTTCGAGGCGGGTTGGGGTTTAGAGTTCTGGGTGTTGTGGTTGGCAGGCCGGTGAGTTAGATCGCACTGGCCAACTGTGTCAGTCCGTCCTCGCACCCCCAGTGCGCGAAATCGCGCGGGGGGTGCCGACTCGTGCGGACCTCCCTCTGGCTGTGTTGAAGAAGAAGAAGAAGAGAGAGAGAGAGAGAGAGAGAGAGAGAGAGAGAGAGAAAGAGAGCGAGAGAGAGAGAGAGAGAACAACTCAAAAACAAATACACGCCACAAAACACTAAATGCACATAGGTGTACAAATGTATGTACACACACACAGACATTCTCGCTTTTCTCGCTTGTGGGGCATAGTAAATACACACACATAAATATACATATATATATATGTATATACATGTACATACAGTTTGGATCTCGGAGCATGATAGTAATTAGTGTTACCGAGTTGCTTTAGTCACCAGACCTCCATCTGAACCCGAGTGATTCATCCTTCAGCGGTCGATAGCTGCAGGAGTTTAGGGTCAGGGTTTTGCGTGCAGAGTTTAGGGTTCAGGGTGCTAGATTATCGGCTCAGAGTCTATCCAATAGCGCGAAAACCTGTGCCAAGGCCCCGAGCAATCCGAGCTCTCTTGGAACAACATTTTCGGTTGGTGCAACTCGTCGACGGTGTCCCGGCTGCCAGCTCCGGCAACGAAGCAGGGATCTTTCAACTGATGGGCAGCCTTTGTTGATCTTCTGATTTGGCCCCATACGGGTTTTATTCAACATTCGAGCTCCACCAAAATACGGGTCCCCGCCGCAGCGGACGTACCCCTAATGTCTAATCCTACTTACTTGGAGGTTCATGGGTAGTTATAAGTGGGGTTATAAGTCCTTTAATATGGGTTATAAGTATAGTTACCCTATTTATAACCCCACTTCTAACTACCCATGAACCTCCAAGTAGGCCCTCAACTCTTTCCCATTTTTGAATCCCTAAAGATCCCGTTAAAGGGGCCTTTAAAGGAGGCCTTTTTATTACTACCCATGAACCTCCAAGTACTACGGCCCATCTCCATCCCGGCAGTCCCCTCCGACTTCTCTGCCCCAGCCCTGGCATCCAAAGGCGAAGCCCGGGAACGACACAAGTTACTACAAGGGGCTTAACTAATTACCTATAGGGTACCTATTTAAAGGGGTCTACAAGGGCTACTATAAGGGCGATTACAAGGATTTTATATAGGGGCTTCAGAAGTACCTGTACTATTTTGGGGGATTCCTTAATTTCAACGATAGTAGAATGGGCTCTAAAACCCTATTCTAATTGTTAAGGACCCTACACTAAGCCTTCAGACCTTGAACCTAGAAAAGATGCCCGAGGACGGCGCCGAGACGGCGGCCAGCGTCAGTGCAGCCGTGGCCTCAGAGCTTCTGCAGGGGTTTAGGGTTTAGGGTTTCAGTTTCGATTTCTCTTCGGCTTTGCTACCGAAGTGCCTGTCAATGTCACCCTAAACCCTTAAATCCTAAACCCTAAACCCTAAATCCCCAAACCCTAAACCCTAAAGCCCCCACCGATGTACTCTTACATCGCACTCACAGAGCGTGACCTTCGGACCATTCCTTCTATACGAAGGGTGTCGAGTATGGGAGCAGGAGTATAGCAGCAGGAGTACTGCAGGGGCCTTAATTGCTACTTTTTTTCTATTTTGAATTTTTGCGGCCCGTTATTGTACTTATAGTATAATGAACCCCAAGACCCTAGTCTAATTATTCAGGCGCCTCTATGAAGCCCTTACAGCAACCCTGACTGCGGATCCCTTTAACGGAAGCCTTTAAGCAACCCTATTCTAGTTATTAAGGCCCCTAGAGTGTAGAAGCAGGGGTGTAGGAGCCGGGTACAGGAATCGGAGTAGTGGAGCAGGAATACAGGAGTAGGTGTATAGGAGCATAGGACCACTACTACCATTTCTACTCCGACGAGGAAGCGATGACGACTAAATACTACTAACTGCTACTACTCCTGCTGTCTCGGTACGGTTATTATTGGCATTAGTAAAGTTTTCCTACTCTCACTATTATTCTTGCTGCTGCTGGCATCACGACAGCTGCAGTATGACAGCAATGCTGGTTTCGTCTTCTTGTCAGTCTTATATCTATGGACGATGACTTCATGATTCGCGGCAGCGGTTATTGCGGGAATCGTAGCAGCACTTCTTTGTTCGGCAACACGCGCATGTATTGCTGTCCCCGAGAGCCCAAATCCTCTGCGCCTTCAGGTGCCAGTTTCAGAGGGTGCGGTCGTCTTGCCTGGCCAAACCGGGCCTAGAATGCTTGTCCTTACGGACGTTGGCGAGGCGCCCCAGGGCTCTGAATTGAGTTCCTCTTACTTCTCCGAAACTCGCAGCCCGCAGCTGCAAGGGGTTTGTGGAAGCTTCGGACGCAGAGCAACGAGTCAGAAGGATTTCTGTATCCGTACCGTTTCCGTGACTTGAAAAGCTTTTGTGGCCGGTACGTGCTTAACATTTTCCTCTAGGATTCCGGATTTCATGAATTGTACGGCGAGTTCTGACTGTGCAAGATGTAGGTGCGGTTCTGTACTGGGTCTGCGACCCGGTACCAGCACACGGCGGAAGTCTAGTTGGCCTCGGATCTCAAGAGCCCATGCCCAATGCCGAAGAACACGATTGCAACAAGCACGGACCAGAGATTCAACCTGTAGTCGTGATCACTGACAACTAGGACAGACATTGCCGACAATGTGTGTACCAGGACGACGGAGAAGAGCTCAAGATATACGACGCTTGCATCTTTTGAACTCTGTCTTCTTGCCAGGAGATCGATGACGAAGCGTCGCTGTGGCTACTACATCAGCATCTCAATGCCTCGCCTGGGCTGGAGGCCTCTGTGATCTTGAATTGCAGGGTTTAGACGATTTAGAGTCTGTGGCTCCAGAACTCTCCCTGAAAACCTAAGCTTACCCTAAGCCCGAAACCCTAAACCCTTAAACCCCACAGGCACGCCGCCCACAGGCTGAAATCGGATCTAAACGCGAACTCTCCATCCCTGTCTCCATCGATCCTCCCAGCTGACGGGCTCTTGGGCGTCTATGGTTAGACTGTCAAGGCTCAGCTGGCGACTACACCGGAAAAATCTCCTTCCCAAGAGAAACTCAAACCAGAATGGAATTAACATTTCAAGCTTGAACAACACACACAGACACAAGCACAGGCACAGATACACCCATCCATGCAGCTAGCAAGCAGGGCAGGTCTAATCCAACGGTCTAGCAATTCTAGTTCTGACTTGGGCACTTCTCTAAATCAGGGTCCCTTTCTAGGTCCCCGAAAAATCGTCAGGCACTCTTAGAAAAAGGATCCTAACTTCGAGAACAACCCTTTCCCATCCAGGCGGACATCGTGTTTGTCACCGGTTCTCCGCTCGAGCGAGCCACCAGATGGGCGGCTTGCCGCACACCCCCCCGCCTACCCACTATTGTAGGATCAGGAACAGGGCACCGGATGGCCTGGGAGCCTCCATGTTCTAGAATGGTAAAAACAGGACGAATCCAATATCTGCAGAGCAGCATGGCATCCTCTGCGCATAGCCGAGGCACAAGTGCTGAACTCCTTGCCGGAGAACCACGTTCTTACCGAAAGGATCCAGTATTACGTTGGCCCCACAACGACCAGGCGCTTTGGAGGGCTTCCGGCGGTTTGATGAGGTCTGTCCAGCATGTCTATTATCGAAGTGTTGATAAACGCCCAAGGTCCAAGGTTTTGAGAGTGGTTTAAATCGCAGGGTCCTACATCCCATTTTCGACATCCCGTAGCAGGCACAAAGATCAAGGTACATGACGTCGCGGCTTCGGTCAAGTAGTCGTTCCAGTATGACATCGGTTCCCGTTATGATGGATTTAGGGCTTTTAGGGTTTGGGGCATGATCTTGAATGATGACCATGCAGGGTTGCTGAATGAACAGGTTTTCGGATTCATGGTTTAGGGTTGCGCAGGGGGCCCACAACCAAACACTACTTGAGTCAGCAGCTCTACAGATCAGTGGCCTTGTGCGAAGTACTCGAATTCCCTAGTGCCTTGAAGCAAATTAGCTGAGGATCATAGCGTGGCTGGCGGTTGTTTAGTCGTTGGGGACGTGGTTGTTTACCCAAAACCCTGTCCTCCAGGCACATGCGGTACCGGATGATGGCGGATGCTGCCGAGCTCTTGAGTGCCGGCTTGGCCACGCTCATCAACAAGCCGTTTCTGGGAGGCTTGCAGGGGTCGAGACCTCTTCTCCCTGGAACCGAAACAAAGTCATGATGCCTCTACGCCCAGCGCTGTATTGCTTCGAAACGAACAGGTGGGTCAGGGCACAGGGGTGTGGAAGCTTAGCTCCAGATTGGCAATCAGCACTCTTCCCAAAGGGTCCAAGTATCATTATGGTCCTATGGTATATACTTAGACCCCCAAAAAGCCCTATAAGTATATACCATAATGATGCTTGGACCCTTTGGGCTTGACGAACCGGCACTATGCTCCCCGTTGGCGGTGTAGCTGCTGTTACTCGAAACCGCTCTTCATTTCTTGGCCTGCAAACAGTCGAGGGCTGACATGAGAGACCCCATCCGAAGCGGTCCCCTGAGAACACAGCGCAGCAACAGTCGCCACGTTTGAAACAGCTTCAGCAGCCACAACAAGTGACGAGGACTTACGAGCAACGAGCTGCGACAGCCAACAGCGGACAACCATAATCGCAATGACTGCCTCGAATCGCCGAGGAAATGCAAATCATCCCTGCCGCCACACTCACCAGAAGCAGCAGCAGCAGCAGCAGCATCGGCAGCAACACCAGCACCAGCACCAGAACCACCAGCAGCATCAGTGTGGCCGTGTTGGTCTTCGTCGTGAAGGATAAATACAATCTTTAGCAGCAACTTTAGCATTAACATCGTGGTCAGTGCCAGCAACAAGAGTGGCATCATGGCAGGAGTTTCAAGCCTATCATCTAGGATGCCCAGTAGTACCCTTATTCCTTTTTTGTAGTCCTAGGTTCCTTATAAAGTTACCCAATACCAAAAAGAGAGGCCTTTTTGTTCTTAGGTTACTGGTTATCCTAGTCATCGTCAGCCCCGTAGATATTTTTCCCATGTCTACGAGGTTGTACAACGGATTGCAGCCTGCAGTCAAGATACGGCTTTCAGCTTCCCAGTCCCTTCACTGATTATGACATCCCTATAGTCTCCATCGTAGTTCCTTTGAAACCAAGTAATTAACCCCCAATCCATAACGGGATCCCTTGGGTCAACATGCAAATTTGGGCGTCAACATGCAAAGCTCGGTTTCCGAGATGCAAACGGCTCTGGTCGTGGTAGAATAGTATACTAGCAAATAGTATTGAAATAGTAAATACGCCACAGTCCCATCCATAACAGTTACAAAATGCAAAAGATACGTTAATCCTTAATACAAAAGTGGTTGAACCAAAAAGAGGAACTACAACGGAGACAATGGGTCCCTCCGTGGCCAGGAGAGTATGACGTGGTCCTCCAAATTTCGCCGATTTCAGGCTGCGGGGCATGTGTCATCTCAATCTCTGGACATTCTGCGCCGACAGCAAGCACTGCCTAATCCCTGCACCCGTACTATAGGGGCCTAGATAATTACCCGTATGATTTTAGGGGCTTCCTTATTCTATATATATATATATATATATATATCTCTCTCTCTCTCTCTCTCTCTATATATATATATATATATATATACATAGTGAAATGGGCCCGCAGACCCTATTCCAATTACTAAGGCCCCAACATTACCCTGCGCTTGGGACTCGACGGTGTCTCGAAGGCTTCTCCTCGGACTTTGCCAACCCGCCTTCGGGGCCCTTGGGGGCACTGGCCCACGTGGTTCCAAGACCTGGAGCCAAAGGCAGGGGAGGGCACGTGCCTCGTGTTTGGTCTTGAAGTGCCTGGGAGATATCTTGGCCAGCATACGGCCGGAAAGCCAACAAGTACCAACCACAGAGGTAATTTCGTGTTTTTAGTGTCTATAAATGGGCCGTATCGGCCTGGAGCATGTTGATTGTGGCTAGCAGTATTCTCCTCGAGCATAAGATAGCAGCCACTCTGACTCCGTACAATAGCAATAAAGAAGCCCGTGAAGGTACCGCTCCGCTGCCACAAACGACCCGGTGCTCCTACCAGCGCTACGACTAGTGCGAAGATTAGTAGTCGTCGCAGCAGCAGTCATGACAGTTGGTGAGAGTCCTACTCCTACTCCTGCTGCTGCTGCTGCTGCTGCTGCTGCTTCTGCCGCTGCTACTGCTCCTACCACGACGACGGCTACTAACCCGACTATGAGTGTGCTCTTGGTGGCTGGAGACAACGCTGAAAGATGTTTGGAAACCCAATCATCACAAGTTTTGCATGGGTTTCTAAGTAGTTGGTTTAGATGTTCAGAGGTTCTTGGGGAGTTCCGTATTGCAGAACCTCACGGTGCGAGTTTGCCGGTCTTGCAGATATCGACAGAGGCACATCACCTTCCTCCATCAAAATTGCAAGGTTTGTGTGTAATATCGGGGCCTAAAGAATTACAAACACGATTTGTTTTTTTTTGGGTGGTTCTTCATTATAATCAAACTACAATGGGCCCCAAAACCATGTTCTAATGATTAAGGCTCTATGGTGAAGCCACAGCCTCCTACTCCTCACGCCAGAGACCTACTCTGCACGCAGGCTTGACATACATCGTGGTCGGTGGCGAGGGCGCGACCAATTTTCCCAGGGATGAGCTCCACATAGGCTTCAAGAAGTACATGGCAGAGATCCTCGGAAGCAATTTAGTTTAGCATATACATAGTCTCTTTAAGGTTGCCAGCTTTATTTCGTCATAGTTCGTTAGCGTTTGCTATTGTTTGGTTTGGCTTATTGCAGTGCTATAGTTTATGTTAGGTTATCCTTTACAGTGCATGGTTCCTCTCATGTTTTGTGCTCCAAGCTTAATACTTGGAGGTTCATGTGGGGGGGGCTATGAGTAGGGTAGCCAATTATACTCGTAACCCATATTAGGGCCACTTATTCACCCCACCCTTGTAGCTAATGTAGGAACCTGATTAAGAAACCTTGGGCCTGGATTAGGGTTCCATATATGAGTCCTACTTTTTGGGGTTAATTACAGGCCCTGGGTTTCTTAAATCAGGTTCCTACATTAGCCATTGCCATGAACCTCCAAGGATCAGTGTTCCAAAACTTGCAAAAAGGTGTAAGGTCCGCGCCCCCGCGCTCGAGAATCCCCGGCCCCGCTCCAACGCCTGTCTTGAGTCCTTAGAAAATGCAATAAGGATACATCATTTTGGGTGAAAACTCGATTATGCGTACTTTAACCCTAAGGCCCTATATTGCATGACAAGATGTTGTACTGTATTCGAATAGATGATATGACGACGGTACCTGTTTATGCGGATTCTGTATAAGGTTTCTATAATACGGGTAACTATAAGAGTTCCAGATCGGACTCAGACGTTGAAGGCTCGAAACGTTGTAGTCAGAGTATTGCCAAGACTGGTGAGAGAGACCGAAATCGTATGCGCGGCGAGTGAGAAACGGTATAGTCATGCCAACAGCAATACGAAGACGTCAGGCTTGAGGCTTGATTTGCAACTCAAATATTGAGCTCGAAAGTTGGGGCCCGTATGTGACTGCGAAGTTGCCGTTGCTTTGCCTCTGAAGGAAGGGTTTTGCGGCCGTACACGTTGAGAAGGCCAACTACCTGAACTGGGAAGCCTGGCTCACATGGCCTCGGGCCTAGGCTTCGGGGTTTGAGCATATTCGGGTTGAGGGGGGGTGTGACTTTTCGTTGTTTAAGTGGCTCATTCCGCGTCGGCTTTATCCACAAGTCCAAACACTTTGCTAACGTTCCTAGATGTTGGTGTGCTGATGGGTTGGTTGCTGGGGTGGTCGTGTTTGTTCCTGCATCGATGACCAGATGCTCACCTCCCTGGGCTGTGCGTCCCCTTCAAGCCGCGAAGTCAAGGTTTTGTGTCGTCAGAGTCAACAGATCTGCCGGCAAGCGCTCAGGAGAAAGCAATGTTCGAGACTTTCCCGCCGAAGCTGACAGAGCTCGTGCTGGATGATGAGTGGAACAAGGCCAAGGGATGCACCTAAACTCCCTTTGTGCCCATCCGTAGAAACCTGCATACGTCCTTATTCTATATCCTCGAGCTAATCACGGCTTGATTTGTGGCAGGGTCTTACGTGCATGCATCTTTGATCGTCTGCAGGTGCTTCCTGCCAGGTCGTGCAGAATCGTCAGTTTCCCTGCTAGAGAGTCGAAAGAATCCCGTTAGCAATGTTGCTTGTGATTCCTCATCCCAAGTCAAGTAGGAATGCCATAAACAGCAGTTCAGTTCCCAGCAAGCTACTTTGCCAGGCAGTTGGCCGGATACCTCCCATGGTTGCAGCTGGTCAAGAACTGGCTAGGTTGGTCGTGTGATTCAGGTTCTTACTTCGTCTTACTTGGTCAGGTCGCCACTCTGTCACTGTTGTCTCTGGATCCATGTAGGGATACCAGCCCAGACACCGAGTGAAGGCGAATCTCTTCGTGCGCTTTCGTGTGAACACCCTGGTGAACTACGAAGTTGTTGATCGCGCCTTCGCAGCCTTTGAAGAGGATCTGCGAGGAACGCCGGACTACGCCTCCCGGCAACATGTGCCATTGGGAGCCCGATGACCAGGGTTGATAATACCTGTAGTACCCTGAAAACACCGTTAACCCTAAACCGTAACATGGAGTGATAGCTTGTTCCAGCAATGTAAGCGGCCCTGATTAACCTGCGGACTCTATACCCCAGACTTACCAACTTACCGAGGTTCGCGCCACGAAGTGGTATATCTCTGTGGAGAAGAAGGTGCTCCAGAGCATCCGCGAAGCATATGTCAAGATCTCTCGAGAGTCAGACAACAAGTCAAAAGATACCTTCGGCAATGTCCCGGTCAGCGAAAAGGCCTGGCACAGAGCAATTACCATGTTCTGCAGTGCACTTCTTCTGTGATGATCTCTCAGAATCTGCGATAGTCAGTTTTGTGTCAGAGATGCACTGTGTGCTTGCAGGTGAAGGGGATGAAGATGTCTTGGGAATCGATCTGTTCCCGAGTGTGCGTCAGAGACATCTTGGCGAGCACTGACATCACGGAGACGACCTTCTCCAAGCAGACGGTGGACGACGTCATGGGACATGCAATTACCAACATGACGAGCAAGCTGCTCAAAATCTATGCCTTCAACAGGCCTCCATCTCAGCGATACGGGGATCGGAGCTGAGAGGAGGGGCTCTGTATCTTATCCGGCAGCCTATCAATCCTACTTGTACTTACGAGTAGTCTCTTTCTTAGTCTACTTGCCTGGTGAAGGTATGTCAGTGGGCGTGACCCAGACGTCGCTCAGTTGGAGCCGTACCTGCTGGGGACCAAGGACAGCAGCACATCAACACCGGTTAGCCGTGCAGCTTTCGGTAAGAGTCCCAAACAGCCCGAAGCCATATCAAATCACTTTTAAATTTTAGAGCCTTCCACCCAGATGTTTGTTGCGGGGCGCGAGAGAGAACTGTTGCAGATCATTGATGTTAGAATTTAAAGTGCTCGGCCCTACAGATGAGTCCCCCAAACCCGATATAGGCACCCAAATAATTCCCACAACTCGAGAACCCCCCCCCAGACTCTGCAGCTTTAGCCGCAACTAAACCTCACCTCAACTGTAGAATGCAAGACTGCAGCTGCGTGACCAAACAAGAAACAAAGCCCTCAGCCCAGTTCCAGGACTCACTGAGCACACTTACATCTCTTTACACTGACAAACCCTAAACCCTAAATTTCCAAAGTTCTAAGCCTCAAACCCCCAAGCACAAAACCGTAAGTCCTAAACGCCGTGCCCCTAAACCCGTAAACTCTACGCCGACGCCTCAAGCCAAACCCTACTCTAGGTTCTATAGATCCTCAACCCCTAAACGCCAAGCCCGAACCTTCTAGCTTGAAGAGTCGGGCACTCATGATACCCCTGGAACCCCATGTAGCCTCAAAGGGCCGTTGGATTGTAGAACCCTTTTAGAACTCTGATAGACATATATATATATATATATATATGTGATTATATTGTGTAGTGTCTACACATGTACCTATATGGATATACGTATAGATATGCAGATACAGCCTCTAGCTATCAGGTATCCAAATACCTAAAGGGCAACCCTTCGAGAACCCAAGCCTAATCCCTGAGCCGTAGGTACCAAAGGGTTGCAGGGTTGCCTTTCCGTAAACCCTACTATGCCAAAAACAAACTCGCAGAACAGAGGACACCTCGCCCATGGACTTTCGAAATTTCCCAGAGCTGCACGGTGACATCTCGGCCATCCAGAAAGAGGCGCGGCTTCGGGCATTTCGGGGTTCTAGAAGTGTGTTGTAAGGGTTCTGTAAGAATTTATCGGGGCTTCTGAAGGTTTAATAAAGGTTCTGTATGGATTGTATGCAGGTGCTATATAAGGGTCTGGTCTTTGAGGGGTTCAAGACACTCAAGACGGGTTGATAAGGGTTCTAACAGGGCTCCATTGCCCTTTAAGGCTTCTGTTCGGCTTGGAGTATAGGGGTTCACTTTAGCGGTTTAGTCCGGGTGTCGGGGGCTTAAGGCTTAGGGTTGAATGGTTTACGGTTTGCGCATCTGGCGCTTCATTCAGGGTACAGTGGGTGAGGCATCAGGCGATCCTAAACCTTTGATCCTAAACCCTAAACCCCTAAACCCTAAACCCTGTGTGGTGCTTTTTGGAGGGGATGTGGTGGTTTTCGGGAACCCTAAACCCTGAACCCTGAACCGTCTAGGGTGGCACATTGCGATCTTTGTGGGCAATGTCGTCTTTTAGGGACTTACAGAACTTGGGGTCTGTCGGATTTGTGTTCAGTGTTCTCAAGGGCTTTTACTGCGTTAGGGGGTTTAAGATTTACGGGTGTTCTGTGGATGGTTTCTTTCGGGTTTCGGGTGCGGGCGTGGATCTTGGATTTGCATGGTCTGTGCTCTTCCGAAACGCAAGTGAGTTTATC
Organism: Symbiodinium sp. CCMP2592; assembly: GCA_905221615.1. Lineage (NCBI taxonomy): Eukaryota > Dinophyceae > Suessiales > Symbiodiniaceae > Symbiodinium > Symbiodinium sp. CCMP2592. Next base: position 179,751 of record CAJNDT010000184.1, read on the forward strand.
ATCTGACCAAAGTTGCTTTCATGAGGTCATGTTCAGAGTTCAGAGATCTTATGGTAACAAGGGGGGAGTGACGAAGGTAATATAGGGGTCGGAACAAATACTTGTTCCTCAGGGTTGCTTACAACATTTTCATGTACCCCCCCCCCCCCCCCACCTCCATGGCCTTATTCTATCAATCGAGGCCCCTTTCCTGCCTCCAGGCCAGGGGGATCGCAGTGCCCATGCCCGAAGCCCTAAAGCCTCAAACCAGAGATCCGAGTGGCGCCAGGTCGTGGGCAATCCGATGTACGACCCTGCGGGCATGCTCGTGGGCCTTGTCGCAATGAGCGCTGACGAAGAGCAGGTGTCTCGTCTGCCTGCCGGAACCAAACGACAGGGAAGCTGAGGAATAGGGATTCTCCTGATATGCACCCCATGTGGTGGAACCCTTATTCATCGGACCTCCGCCGCCCCAAACCAAAGAAGCCTAACACTGATGGACATGCCGTCAAGCTCAATATTGCCCAAAAGAATCGGTTGTTTTGTCCTAGGCTCTGGGACTGAACCTTATCATTATCATTGTATCTCTTTACTTGTATTATTGTATTTTCTCTTCTTACTCTTATCGTTCTTAGAACTAAATACGAGTACTTTCACGAATACCAATGTGATATAACACCTTTTACAACTACGACCCCACCTCTTTCGAAAGCCCCTCGGCAGTGCTCCTCGGTTTCTTGAAGCCTCGGAGCCTGCAGGCATCGAAGCTGGCCTTGAAGCTCTCAAACACGGAGTCCCTGATTTCGCCAGAGGACCCCTGGGCTTCAAGTTAGGGTGGTTGTCAAAATTAGGGTTCCCTTTTCGATCCTTATTGTAATACGGCACCGATTATTTAGGGTACCCAAAAAAGGACCATAATTTTGATCCACCCAAGTGTCTCAGAATAGTAACAACAGTGGCGGGTAGGCTATTGGCAGCGGCGCATATACTTGAGGGTTCGAGCAAGGCTCTCGAATGTTCGTTTGCCAGGACCGGACACTGGCGATGAAAAATACCTATGCTGGCCAAGGACAGCTCGTTGCCCGTTAGAACCGAGTAGCACACAAACGGAACCCATGCAACTCGAAGCAACCGAGGGTGAGTTCTTGCACGTGTGGTGCCTTGCATGCCTGTCGCTTTTTTTGAATGGGAAGCTCTTATGGATGCCAGCGGGGTTTCGTTGTCCACCAGCAACCCACCACAAGTGGTTCACGGTCATGCTTCAGCAGTGAACCAATTAGGGTTCCAAGGGGGGTTAACTGGTGGTCAGCTCACAGTTTGCACCGACTGTAGCGTGCTTCGATGGTCTCTTAACGGTCTCCAAGGCCATGGTTTAACAGTGTTCTCCGGCCGCATCCCGCACCATGTCTCCATCCCATTGTATGCAACCGAGAACGGTTGCAGTGCTCATAATTACACTACCGTCCGCCTGCTGCCCTTCTTATTCGTAGTTTGCAGTGTGTTGGCCTGTGACGACTCTGCGATGTTGAGCCAGTAGCCATAGGTTTTGATTGCCATGCCGGGCTTTGTCAACCGACTTTGCCATACCTAATGTGGGGCCTTACTGATAGGAATATCTTCGGTCTATTCTAGTATAGCTACATGAAGGAATCCTAGGGAATACCATATGGGTAGTTGTCAAAATTATGGCCCTCTTTTTGGGTCTTTATTATAATACGGCACCTAATATTTAGGGTGCCCCCAAAAGGGACCCTAATTTTGACAACTACCCATATAGTAAGCCCTCGTGCTCCGTTTGATGCTGCTGATGCCAGCCATGTGTAGGGAGACTGCACTGCGAGGAGCTCAAGCCCTGGTACCCCGGCCGAAACAGGAGTCGGAATCCTTAGTAAATCGTATCCCCTCAGGGTAGTAGGGGTTTAAAGAGGGCCCCGTTTGAGAGTGGTATGGGCTCTACATAGTACGATTCTAGTCATGATTAAGGCACGTAGATGAGTTCGCAGAGTGTTTACAGGAGGTTCTAAACGGGATAAAGACTTTTTTTATTTGTTGGTGTACTGTTCATCGTATAAAGGTGAACGGTGATGGTAGACTGTTGGTACTACCGTGTCTGATCACATTATACATACTGTGTCAACTTGCTTGACCTGACTGAGACAGCAAGGAGTATGTGCAGTTATACCGAACTTGCATAACGTCGCTTTTACAGCCTGGCAATCAATACGATGCAGGTCAGGCTAATTAAATCCTAGCAATGAGATCTCAGGCCTCCAAATCCCAAGACTCTAATCCAAAATCCCAGACCTGAAGACCAGTTTTAGATTCGCCCCCAACCCTGCAGACATGCGGCCCCAAGCCCAGACTGTGCCTCCACAGCCCGGGGACACCCAGCGATGCCAAGGTGAACATCTTCTTCGCCGAGAAGGAGGCGTGCGGCATGCGAGGGATGTTGTGCATCGGTATGTGTGGTAAGAGCGATCGAATTTCATGATAACCAACGGCTTGCTTGTGGTAGTTGTACAGGACTTCTGGGATGGAGTTTAATTCTTGAGTATAGGAGATCTACCCTCAAGATGTCGGTGTAAAGGATTTCTAGTTTGGAAGGTTGGCCAGCTTGTTAAAGCTAGGGAGGGAGACTCTCGCTGCGACTTCAAGGTGGCATGGTGATTTGGGTAGCGTTTTTGAAGCTGGGTTGAGCTCAAGGTCTAAACGCACATTAACCCGTCCTTCTTCATGATGATGATGACCCTTGAAAAGCCAGTGGACGGAAACGTCGGATGATTGAAGCGACCCCAGCTGAGGAGAAGATTACCCGTGCTGCGACCTTGAGCACTGAAGTGCGCAACTTGTCCGAATGCATATCCTATTCGGCACATAACTTACTCAAGACCACAGAGGCATGAGGATTCGCCTACTGGGGTCAGATGGCCCCTATAAGCGCCATTCCAGCTAGCTTCCTTGCATCTAATCCCTCATGCAAGCCGGGTCTGACACACGGTCAGGAATTCTCAGACCTTGAATTATGGTTTGGTAAATTGCACACATATGTACATACTGTGCTATTTGAGATTAAGCCCTGCTTGATTGAGTGTGATTGCTTTGATGCCTCGGCTGGGTGAGGTCTGCTCTTTATCACGGATGCTGGAGACGAAGCGGACAATGAAGCCGCGCTCTGGCGACCCGGCACCAGCACACAGTACATATGCAGCTGTGCCAGCATCTGTCTCTGTATGCGTGTGGACAACGACTGCTTTCGTACCTACACACACATGCATATGTATATATATATATACACATATTAATATACTAATGTAGGTATGCAATTGTTTATACATATACATATACGTATACATTTGCATATACATATGCATATACATGTGTATATATACACGTGTATATAATAGCATTGTTTCAATATCTCAGCGTATTTATACACTTGTAAAATCGCTTGCTCACATCACATGATTACACAGATGACTCTGCGCCGTCCCAAATTGGCTGAGGCTTCTTTCAACTCACCTTGAGAACATTGAGGACTTCATGCTGTCCGAGACATATAAACCTGCCGGCCTGCTGTGTACTGCATGCCGATCTGAGTGATGCATGGCTGACGTACACCAGATCATGCACCGGGAACATCGCCCTAGACACATCTGAGCTTCGTTGATGTCGAAACTTTGGACATCTCTGTGAGGAGTTGCGCGTGGATGTCGTTTTTGCTACGGGGAATCCTGCTCTTAGAGCTATGCTCGGGACTCAGACGATATTTCTAGTGGAGGTCGACGGATTTGGAGACCCCTGAACCGCACATTATACATAGATCACCGATTGATGCTGTTATAGGCTTTTGGCCAATACGATTGGGGTCCTGGGGTCATTCCCCATCGGGTGATCATCCTGAAACAAACATACTTCACGCAATCAACAAATCTGCGTTCGTCTTCGGAACCGGGTGTAATATGAGCACGGGTACCCCAAACGTACTCGGATTTTTGTCAGCTTTTCTGCATAAAATTGGTGGAGGATTCACAACAGCAGCTGCCCTCATCTAGGATGTTCTTCAGACGCACCGGCCTCTAGACTGTGGGTTCGTGGTTCCGGAGGCAGAGCTTCCGTGCTTTCCATTCCGCGGATCCGTGAATTGCTCTTGTTACCACAGCTTTGGTGATAAGCTGTCCTCGAGGCGTTGGGCGAAAATCCTCAACTCCCTGAAGAAGGAGGACTGACTCATATGGACTCTCTCTCTCTCTCTCTCTCTCTCTCTCTCTCTCTCTCTCTCTCTCTCTCTCTCTCTCTCTCTCTCTCTCTCTCTCTGTCTCTGTCTCTCTGTCTCTCTGTCTCTCTCTCCTCTCTCTCTCTCTCTCTCTCTCTCTCTCTCTCTCTCTCTCTCTCTCTCTCTCTCTCTCTCTCTCTCTCTCTCTCTCTCTCTCTCTCTCTCTCCCTTCCTATTTATATACACATATATATATATAGACATATATATATATATATATATATATATGTATATGTATACACACATGCACATACATACTCGATGTGCATATATATATATATATATATATATATATATATATACACACAACACTACGGTATACTCTAGATACTAACTCTGCAACACTGTATGTGTAAGTATAGTTACGCGTTAACTTACTATTTCTTGCACATGTACGATATATACTGTACATAATGCATCCATTACATACATACATACATAAATACATGCTTGCATACATACCTACATATCTATATCTATATGTGTGTATATATATATATATATACACTTATTATTATTGTTATTATTCATGTATACTGTGCATATACAGCTACGTATACATATACATATAGACATACAGATATATTTAGATACATGTGCATATACACATATTCATGTATTTGGATATACATGCACACATATTTGTACAATTTTTTTGCTGCGAGAACTTGGGTCGCTCAGCCTGAGTTGTTTAAACACTCCCCGGGATCGTCTTGGAGCCTTACCCCGAAAACCTCCAAAAAACCCGAAACCCAAAATCCTGCAGCCCTAAACGCCTACAATCCTGAAGCCCTAGTCCCCTAAAATCCTGAAGACCTCAGGCCTAAAAACTTAACTAAATGAAGCTGAACCCAAAACAGTCAAGCAGACCACAGGACATCCCCGGTGTCAAGAAAATTCACTACTACGTCGGCCCTGAGACAAAACGCGAGATGAGGCAAGGTTCAGGGCTTATTGGGTGTATCCGGTTTTAGGCTTTATGCTCTAGGCTGGGCTTCGGGTTCAGGGCTTAGGCGCTTTGGGGTTTTGTGGTGTAGGGTTTAATGGGGTAGTTTGGACTCGCAGGGTTTATGGATTTCTGAGGAATTCTCACGTCATGTTTTCCAGCAGGCTCGATGTCACTTCGGGTCTTTTGTAGGAGGCTTATTCCCTGGGCTCAAACCCTATACAAGCCCATTTATAAGAAACCCTATACAGAAGCCCCGTCAACCCTTTATAGGCAGCCTATATATAGTAGCCATAATCCAGTAACCTGCGCAGGGCTCACCTGAATCGAACACACTGTTCGTGGTTCCTCAGTGTTCCTTGCGCTACATTGTTGATTTGTTGAGGAGTTGCAGGTACTATAGGGTATGGTATACCTCAAGACCATATTGAAAGCATGACAGCCCCTGCATCAGACTGTAGCGCTTCGGTTTTCCGGTCTAGGGTTTGAGGGACAAGGCTGGGCGTTCGAACGGACGTCCCGCCCTGCACCCTGCGGTGCCAGGTACTACACAAAGTACAACCCCGCAGACTTGAAGACGGCGGGCATGGTAGATCTGGAGGAGAGCATTTGGGATGGTTCCTCGCCAGGCAGCATATGTTTGGGATTCCGGGGAATAGCTTTTGGAACTTATCCGATGCGAGCCCTCCAAGCTTACCCAACTTGATTTGTCCCACCTGTACTGGTAGCACTATGTGGGTAGTTGTCACAATTAGGGTCCCTTTGTGGATACCCTAAATAGTAGGTGCCGTACTACATTAAGAACCCAAAAAGGGACCATAATTTGACAACCACTCATGTAGGATCAGCATGCATCGAAACTTGCGGCCGAATGAGGCCCGAGCCGAACCCCCTGCGGCCGGAGGAGTCGTCTTCAACAAGCCATGAAAAGCCGTGCAGAAGACTGAGAACACTAAATCTCAAAGCCTCAACCTTTGCCCTTTCACCGCCCGAACCTTTTCAGATGTACCTATTTGATAGGGTTTTATAGGGGGTGGTATTCTAAGTTGATGTGATCAAACCCCGAAAGCACTCACTCATCGATGCAATAAGAGAGGCTTCATCGTCTTCCTGCGTCTTTGGAAGTACTGCCAGTATTGCTGCTACTCTTAACTGTTGCTGCTCATTGTTTCTGACTGCAGGTTAGTGTGTTGCAGCGAGTATCGCCACAACTAATGATTCTACCACTGGTGCCGCTGATGACGCCACTGCTGCTGCTGCTACAGCTCCTCCCTGTCCTCCTCCTCCTCCTCCTCCTCCTCCAACTCCTACTGATATTCCTACTACTCCTATTACTACCACCAGTACACCACCACAACCATTGCCACTGCCGCTACTACTACCACGAGCATTGCCATTACCACAATTACTACCATCGCACTACCACTACTACCACCACTACTACCCCTGCTCCTCCTACTGCTATTACTTCTACAGACTACGACGACTACTACTACTACTACTACTACTACTACTGCTACTACTACTACCACTACTACGACGACGACTTCTTCGACTACTGCGACTACTACGACGACTGCGACTACGATTGCTACTGCTCGCTCGTACCACTACTACTGTTGATATTTAGACCTTAGGATTTCGGTGACATGTGCTCTCTTGGCCCAGGTGGCAAGTACGCCATCATCATCCAAGCATCGCCACTAGAAGGATTCTCCGAGAACTTCGTTTCTCCCCCCAGTGGCCGACTTCTCAGCAGATCAGGTGTTAGGGTTTGGAGTCTCGAATCCGTTAGGTCCAGAGGCTTCTCGCCAGTAGCCCCGTGACGGTGAAGGCCTAAAAACTTTTGAACTCGAAAAAACGTAGATCATCGACATTTCGGGTTCACACTTTAGGGTCGCCCTAGACCTGTTGCGAGGTCCAGAAGGCTCATTGGGACGCCTAGAGCCAAGCTTTGCGGGGAACGGCGCACCGCTCTACATTGTGCCCTGGCGGTTTCAGGTCTGGAGACACGGTGTTTAGGACACCTTAGTTCTTCTTTGTCGGTTCCATGTTCAGCTGCCAGGTTTGAAACCAGGACTATCGGACATTCGGGATATGTGGGATGCAAGGTCTGAATGTTCGAGATCTTTCGGGTGATTTCTGAGTGAGTTATTGTTACCGAGTTAGGGTGCTTGCAGTGAAGCTCGAAACATGTTCTCTTGAACCGCCAAGTTGGAATGAACCACAAACCCCGAAACACTATCCTCAAGCCGCCCCCAACTCTTGCACCATCCCACTCCCAAGTGAAGAATCCCAGGTGGTCGGCGAGGAGGGGACAACCAACTTCCCAAAAGACCAGCAGCGACCTCGGCCGCGCGTGTGCTTAGCGTTTGTTTTTGTTGGGAGCGTTTTGTGCATACCAAGTCACCATGAGGGTTGCTACAGTACTACAAGGGCTTACTCGATCACCATAGGGGTTATTACATTTCTACTTGTAGGGTCGGGGGACCTAGTAACTGGTTATTTCAGGGACTTATAAGTACCATAACCCCAATCAGGGTCCTTTTTTAGGGTACTTATAACCTATATGTCTACTCACGACCTACTTACTAAGTCCCCCGACCCTCCAAGTAGGGGTTACTACATTCTACCGAGTTTAGGATTTGTTGTCTACTTTACTGCTCCAGATCAAAAGCTTTGACCCACCCTGCAAGGCTTCATAAGAAGTTCAAGGACCACGTGCTCCAGAAAGGCTTCAAGGCCTGTCATGTGGATCCTCGGCTTGCAATAAAAAATTGGGTAGTACAGGGGGGCTTAATAATTACCTATACTATTTTGGGGGTTCCTTAAATTGCTATAATTATAGTATAATCTACACCAAAACCCTGTTCTAATTATCAAGGCTCCTATGTTAGTTTTCTAAATGAAGGTTCCTTTTCAGGTCCCCAAAATTAGTACGGCACCGTACAGCACAAAACCGAACCTAGAAGGGACCCGACTTAGAGAACTACCCAGTTGCCGTTCTTCAGGAATTCTGGGCCAACCCCTACCAAAATAGTTGAGCCAATATATTTAATCATATACATATAGACTAATTTGCTAATATATGTGTTTAAATTCCTTGAATGATACCAATATTATATTTTTAAGACCCAGCACCCAAGACTCATCCGGTGCAACGCCATTTTTGACTGCAGGGCTCCAACAACTACATGCACTGGAGAACCGACTTCTTCACCTCCCTGCCGGCCATCCTCATGAAGGAGGCGCCGAGTACAGGAACTTTGGAGAAAGAGAGTCCCAAGAGATGAAGGCCCTACTTGTTTGCTTTGTGGCTTCGGGTTGAAGGCTGCGGCACATTTAGTCAATGAGGACAGTCTGCTGTCGCCTATGCATCTGCTTCTTTCTGCCGGTGCTGCTTTACAGCCGCAACAACTCCGGTGACGGTGACAGTGACCATGACCACAGAACACGTTCACGGTGACCCTGGCGACAACGCCGAAGACGATGGCCTCCACTCAGCTAAGTGTTACCACTGACTCTGCTTCTGCCTGTTGCATTGTTTTCGCTGCCCACTGCTGCGACTAGCCGTTACCCCTCCTGCAGCTGCTTTGTTTCTTTCGTGCAGATGCCGCCAATACATTGTCAATATTACTAGTTGCTACGAATTACTCTCTGGTTGGTACGACTGCGACGACAAATCTCAAGCCCGAGAAAGCCCGGCAAGTAGCCGAAACCACAAGCTTTGACTTTCCGGAACCCTGAATTTCCCGAACCTCCAAATTCCACGCCCCTCGGACATGACAGGCCTTGCAGGACGAATGGAAGAAGGCTGTGGGCCGAATACCTCCAGACATGTCGAACGTCTTCATCCGCTTCAAGGTAAACTCGAACGTCAACTATGCATCTTGGCTTCGCTCATAAGGGCCTTCATACCCATAACAAGGACTTAATAAGGTCTATTTAAGGAAGTGAGGTCCCCTACCCCCCCCTCCCCGTTACCCCCCCCGGAAGGGTCCCTATATTTTTGCGACTCTGGGATTTCAGGAGAGGAGGATGGAGCAGATTGGGTTGACCGGACTATGGCCCGAACAAGTGACATGAAAGGCCTTTCTATTAAGGGTTTAGGGGTTTAGGGTTAATATAGGAGCCTCAACAATTACCAATATTATTGTGGGGTTCCTTATTATAATTATGGTATAATGTGCCCCGAAACCGTATTCTAATGATTAAGGCCCCTATATAAGGATGCTTTGAGGATTTGGGTTTAGATCCAGGGAGACAGCACTGGGAAAGGACATTACGTTGAAACCGAAGCAGCAGCAGTTTCGGTTTCGGAGGGTTCGCATTGGCCAGACAACAGCGACATTGATCCGAGGTAGTCGTGGAACACGCTTACGCGTCTTTTGCTGAGAGCAGCGGGGAGCTGAGAATCTAGGTGGTGCTGGCTGGGGAGCACTCGGAGGTCAACTTCTTGCTCCTGCTAGAATTGCCTGCGAACCCGGAGCCTAGCAATGCGGTGTAGCGACTACAGTCAAGCACGATGCCTAAGTAGCCTAACTGGCCACAATGATGCAGCATCAGCGAGTATAAACTTAAATACCATCATGAACACAATGAAGTCAACAGTACTGTACCACAGTAGCAGCAGTAGCGATACTTCTCCTTGCATTAGCAGTTAGACGAGAACACCATGAAAAGTGAGTGGGAGCGATGACGGAGCAGGAGAAACCGTAGCAAATACAATGCTCACGACAGGTTGTTGAACTGGTACATGCTACCCACGTCGGCTCTGCAGGAAAAGATGATGCAAGCTTCAAGAAGGCGATGAGACTTGGCTGTCGTTGAGCAGTGTGCTGATGTCATCATATGCGAAGCACGTGTACATCGCACGGCTTTGTCGCCCATGTAGCGCTGGATGTCTACGGAGCATACCACGCGTACCCCCAACCCTAAGTATCGATCGGAACAAATTTCCCAGAAGAAACGCAAATGCAGGCCTTTGAAAGCACAAGGTGTCGCATTGGGCTTTTGCTCAACGACGTGTACCGACTCTACGACAGAGGTGCAAGATATCAATCCTGTAGGCTGTGGATCCAGGGCTTAGGGCCGGGTTCAAGCAACATAGGGGCCTAACTAATCACCAATACATGTTTTTCTATTTTTTGTTTGGGGGGGCTAAATAAGAATCCATACTATTTTTCTTTGGGTGGGGCTTAAATAATTACCATCACAATTTTTTTTGGGGGGGGGATCCTTAAATACATTGGGCCCCGAAGCCCTATTCTAATTATTACGGCCCCTATATTCGACTTCCCTCTCGTGCCCAGCCCCACTTTCCGGCCGTGCACAAGAGCATTTGTTTCGGGGAAACCCAAACGGCCTTTCCCTGAAACCCAAACCCTAAACCCTCTAAGCTCTATAAGCTCTGTAAGCCCTGAAATCTTAATCCCGAAACAATACGAACTGCAAAGGCCTTGTCGTCACAAACCCTAAACCTAAAACCCCAGGCACTAAACCCAGATCCTTCAACCGTAAACCCAACCAAAACCCTGAACCTAAAGCCGTAAGCCCTAAACCCAAAACACCGAACCCCGAAACCTTTAACAAAGGACATGGTGGCTCGAACTCCGACCGGCGATCAAACAAGCGGTTCTCGAACCTTGGCAGGGTTTAGGGTTTTTTTTTTGGGGGGGTACTTGTAGGTTGATGGGTAGTTGTAAGTGGGGTTATAAGTGCCTTAAGGTTATATGTACAGTTATTCCACCTATAATACCCTACGCATAACTACCCAGGAACCTCCAAGTAGAATACAGGGTTTGTGGCGTTGGGCTTGGCGTTTAAGGTGTGGGTTTTTTAGGTTTCGGGTGTAGGGCTTGGAGTTTGGAGTATAGGGTTTAGGGTTTGAAGTTATCAAGTTAAGTTGTTTTTGTTGATCATACTCCGGAGGTTTTCAGAGTTCTGAAAGCGACATTGTCCGATTGTTGTATTGTTTCGGGTTTAGAGTTGAGGGTTTAGGCGGCTCAGCAAAACCTCAAAAGGTCTGTGCGAGGTCTTTCGGGCAGTCTTAGTCTTACTTGTACTCTTCTGCTGTTTCAGTGAGGAGAACTACGTGAAGGTCTCCCTAAACCCCAAACGCAACAAACCTGCACCTGAGGAGAACTACGTGAAGGTCTCCAGAGGACATGACGCTGCGAAGGACAAGTTCGGAAACCCCAAGATCAAGGAGATGGTGAAGGGCCATCCATGTACTTGGAGGCCGCTAGGAACGGTTAGGATTCCTAGCTATCTGTTGCTATTACTATTACTCCTTCTACTGCTTCTACACAAAGATTGAGAGCAGTTGTCTCAATACCATCAACTGCTGAGTTTTGCGTCAGCAAGGATACGACCAGTTTCCACCTGGGAGGTAGGTTTGGCAGCATTACACACAAGAGCGGTCGCAGCGGACAGTGGGCAGGTCCCTCATGGCGGCGGGGTGCGTCCAGGACTCCCGAAACCACCAAACGGTGCAAGACAAGAGCACGGTTGCTGATATCGCTCTTCCTGCGGTGGTAGTTTACAGTAAGTCTGCTACCTGTTCGGCCTGCACAAACGCCAGGAATCTCTGAAGACGGCCCATGTTCCAGTCACGAACCGGCCCTGAGAATTGCAATAACGAGTACAGGTACATGATTTATCATCACTGGTTTGTCAGTTCGAGATGTACACAAGCCTTATATGTGCTCTTGATTCCGGTCAAATGACCTTCCAGGGCATTCAGGTCGTCTTTGGTAATTTCGTTTTTGTTTCTGCGTTTGGAATACAGGGGCCTGCATAATTGGAATACGCTGCGGGGGACAAAGTACGGTATATTTATGTTATACTATACTTGCAAGGAACCCTAAGGAAGAGTAGTCTAATTGTTGAGGCCCTTATATTCGGTTCTGTGATTTCGGTTCCTCGTCACTACGTCAGATGCTGCCTCCCAGCTGTAGCTGCCGATGCAACTCTTCGCTCATTTCTCCAGTCTTGTGTGGTGAGTAGCTAACGAAGTTTTGTAGTACCAATAGGTTTAGAAGGAGTAACTCGTAGACCCACTTGCACTAGCAGAGCCTCGACGGAGACTTATCAATTCTCAACAGGTCTATCCAGGCTCCCTAGGCAGGTTGTGAGCAGGTACGCTGCGCAAATCTTGCTGCGCGTGCATGCAGTGGGCAAACTTGGGAAAAACTGCTGGGGATACCTGTACACAAGTGCATCCTTGGCCTAGTTTCTGTCCATGTCATGTGCGCCAGGTCCCGCAATCTTGATCTGCTTGTGAGCAAAGTCATAATCACTGGCCAGCATCAGAAAGCGAAGTGTGGACAGGACATAAAGTCGGCCGGGTCCCTCAGCGACGCGGCTTTGGAGGTCTTGACCGTGGACGAGGCGACGTTTAGACACCTAACGGGCAGAGCTGCTTGCCAATTTAGATTCGAGCTGTCCGGCTTTTGGTTTAGGTGCGAGTGTTTGAAGGTAGGCTTTCGGGTTTCACGGTTCAGTGCTCCTGAAACGAGACTTTCAAGTGTCAAACTGGAGCCTCGTGTGTGCCTAAATATGTATGCATGTAGGTATTTATAGTATCGTGTAATTAGTAGAATACAGTATAGTACCGTACAGTATGGTACAGTATAGTACAATACAGTCTAGTGTAGCATAGTGTGTGCATATATGTATACACCTAGACATACAGACATACTTACTTACTGTGTACGTATACGTGTATGAATGCGCTTGCAGCTCCATATCGTATTCATCGTCATTGTATTGCCACACATTTTGAGTTGCTACATGTATATATATATATATATAATATGTATGTATATGTGTGTACATGTATGTAATGTATATATATATATATACACACACATGTATTCACATATGTATGTCTATATATGTATGTATGTATATATGTATATATATATATATATATATATATATATGTACAATATTTATATATATATATATGTACATATACATATATGTGCATATGCACACACACATATAAATATACATATATTATGTACCAAGCAAAGAGCATTGCCATGCCGTAAAGCATATATGCATACAAAAACTATAGACACACACACACGCGTCTTGTTCTTATTAAGAACAATGGTCGTCATCATTTTTTACAGCTACATGTGAACTTTTGCTGCTTTTGGGTTGTGGCGCTCTGCAGCAAAGCGAGCGAACGGCCTCTTCCAGCCCATGCAACTGCAAAAATGAAGTTCTCCTCTGCCGCAGCAACAGCAACACAAACAGCAAGAGCCAAAAGCGCAGCTTACACACCGCGTGCACGCGCCGAGAGAGCTTGTGTAATCAGGGCAGTCCCGGTCAGCACGTCTAGTGGAGAGCTTTGTGCCGTTTCATTCCGGCCTCAGAGTTTATGGCTTGGGTTTCAGGTTTTAGGGTTCATGATAAACTTACAGGGTTTGCAAAGGCTTTGGGGTGTAAGGCTTAGGGTTATCTTCCACCTTAAGCCGTACGTGCTTAGCCCTGAGAGCCTCGGAGAGGTGATGAGCTTGGCCCTGACAGAGACTAGGTGGCAATTTGGGAAAGTTTTTAATTTTAACGCTACGCCGCCCGCCTCGGCTCTGTAGTAGCAGGGCGAGGGTCCCGGCTTATTGTATACCTTCTGGTCACCCTAAACCCTAAACCCTAAACCCAAACCCTAAACCCTAAACCGTAAACCCTAAACCAGACAGGCAGTGGATTGACGCAAAAGCCAAAGTGGGGGCGAGGAAGACGAAACGAGGGCGGGGAGAAGAAGTGGGAGGGCGGTGCGAGGGGAGAGGCCAGGAAAGGAGGGAACGAGGGTGGGGAGAAGAAGTGGGAGGGTGGTGCGAGGGGAGAGGCCAGGAAAGGAGGGGAAAGGGAGGGGGGGGGGGTGGGGAGGGGGGTGGAAGAAAAAAAAGAGGGGGAGGAGGCCTGGGAGGGGGCGGGTAGGCCCGCAAATCAGAGAAAATGAGGGGAGGCCGGGCAAGGGGGTGGCAAACGAGCGCAAAAACAGGGTGTCACCAATCATTCATCTGTAGAGAGGAGGATTAGGTGGAGGGTACCTGAGGTAACCACCAAAACGCCTGGGCCTGTGGCCTCGGCGGATTTCCCTTATGGTTCCTATAGAGGAACCTATTCATAAATACTTTTCAGAGCCCCAAAACTACAACCCAGGAGATCACTGGCAAGCTGCTTCGAATCTATGCCTTCAGCAACTTGCCCGAATCACGTAAGGGTTTGGGGTGGAGGGGTTTGGGCTTAGGCTTGAGGCCCCAAACGCGCAACCCTAAATCCGGGTTGAGGATTTTAGGTTTACTGTTTTCGTGTGGAGGGGAAGGGAGGGTGGGGGAGGTCCTGGAGCCAGGCCATTGCGGAGACTCCTACACCCTTTGATGGCTCTACGGAATAAGAGGTAAGAGTATTCTCTCAGAGTCCGTAAGTGCTCGCTGTATGATATTGTCTCAAACTCCAGTTCTGATTAATAGCTAAGACACCATGGTAGTGACAAATAGAAGACAATCAGCAGCAACAAGATTAAAGTAATGCCTGTAGTGCGCACATGTATGTGTGCAGATATGTTGGGTAGGTCATGTTTGTATTTATGTGTGTGCGTGTACAAGTATACACATACACATATGCATATGCATGCATGGCTGCACATATCTAATAACAAATCGGCCGGGTCATGGCTGGCGCAACTGTTGCCAAGCGGATGACCACTCCATCTAAGGTGCTTTCGATGCGGGCGTCACGCCAAACCCTGCACAATGCCGAGGCCGTGTTCAAGGTTTTACAGTTTTGGGTTGAGGCTCCGAGTCTCTTGGATTCTACTGCGTGCATTCAGGGTACTCATAGCAGCAACAACGATATCTTACTTCAGTCATCAGTTTTCTGACGCTGTACGGCTGGCTGCGAATATCGTGGCTGTCAAGAGCGACTGGGCGCAGTCTTTGCCCGGTCGCCTGTACCGCTCTCGTTACGGCCTAAGGACAGGTCTAAGAGTCTGAGTACAGTATTACTGTGACCACTTGTACGGCTTTCGGACCGTTCAAGTTCAACAGGTAACTACTGCCTGAGCATGTGCAACAGGCCACCGGGACGTTGACTCGGTGTTAATGTTTTGAAGGGCTTTTTGGGTTTAGGATGGAAAGTGATTCCTGTCAGGCTACGTGTCCGGTTCCTCCTCGAATCCACCGTTGGACTTCTATCAGTTTCCGCGTCTTCTGGGCGATGTGTCCGTTTTGAAGAAGGAGGTCGTGGGAAATCCCATGTACGCCCAAGCCTCAGTTGGCGAAGCTCGGGGTCTGCAGGTAGCGGCAGGTTCAGGGTTTTAGGGTTACTTGGAGGGTCGGGGGACTTAGTAACTGGTTCTTTTAGGGACTTATAAGTACCATAACCGCAATTAGGGTCCCTTTTGGGGTACTTATAAGTCTACTTACTATCGACTTACTAAGTCCCCCGACCCTCCAAGTAGGGTTTAGGGGCTACGGCAGGAGCTGAAACATGCACCGTGCAGAAGACATGTGACTCAGGACACCTCTGCCGTGCTCATGGCTCTCTGTGCTCTCTCAGCGACGAAACCGCAAGTGGATATCATGTTGGCAAAAATCGCAGAAGGCCGGGTTCGTCAGATTGGACAGAGCAGTTTCCAACCCCCAACCCACTACCCTGAACCCTAAACTAAACGCGAAACCCCAAAAGCCAAAAACCTGTCGAAGTCTCCTGCAACAGATGATAGGATCTGATATAAATGCAGAAGATTTTCTTTGATTTAGGGTTTAGGGTTTAGTTAGTTGAAAGACAGAGATCTCCTTGTGGAGGCTCGATCCTGTCCTCATCGGAGCGAGACGAAGTGCTCGTTCGAGCTTTCCGTGGAGAGGACGGGCCTACTAAGGTAATATAGGGGTCTGAATAATTATACTGACAGTTGCTAAGTGATAGTGTCCCCATAAGACCCCTCATATAAGGTGTTCATCAAGTGCATGCATATGTTAGCCCAGGTGCGAACATCAATCGTACATGTATAGTATTTACGATACGGGAAGGTAAGGATACGCAATGCAATGCAGTGTAATGTAATGCAAGGTAACCGAGTGTAATGTGTTTCAAGGCAATGTATCCTTGTCTATGTGATGTTATGATGTGCATTGGCGGGCGATGCAATGAAGGGCTGTCCAATGCAGTGCGATGCAACGATACAGTGCAGCGCCTCAATGTATCTCTGTATCAATACATCATCGTATGTATTTCAATGTATGCAAGTATGTGCATTTAGGTATGCATATGTATGTGCATGCAGGGGTGTACAAATGTATGTATGTGTGTGTGTATATATATATATATACATATATATATATAGATATAGATACACACTTTTATGCAGAGACAGGGTGTCGGCTATGGTGGTTGTTCACAGAGCCGTAGCTCACTGAGCTCCCTGAGCATTTGAGCTCTCCAGGCTTTGCCCGGACTACTGAGCCGCTTCTTGGAGGGGACGCTTGGGTGCTCATTCGTCCGTTCAGGGGTGTCGGTCTTAGGGGTGTTAGGGTTTAGGGTTTACCTTAACCCTGAAGAACCTACCTTTTTAAGGTTCCTTATTATGATTTCCTTATGCAAGTCCTTGAACAGGTAAGTCCTTGAACAGGTAGGTTCTTCGTGGTTAAGGTAGGGTTTAGGGTTTAGGGAATGGTTCAGGTTAGACTTCTCAAGGCTGCGAGTTCTGAGGTTTTTGAGGTTCCGGTTTGCAGGAGGGTTTAGGGTTTAGGGTTTAGGTTTGTGTTACGGGGCGTTTGGTGCCCACTCCCTGCCCTTGCCCTTCCCGGATGTGTGGCCTGGAGCCGTGCCCAGGAATTGCTGGGGTTCGTGGGGCATCGGCACCCGCAAACAAGAAGACGGGCTCATAATAACAGTAATCATGATAATAATACGAATAATAATAACAATAATAATTGTGATCATAGTAGTAATAGCTGTCAGGCGAAGTGGTTAGCTCGTTGACCTTGATCTCGGAAGAACCAAGGAAGGTGGTTGCCCGCAACTCCATCTGAGGATGCACTGCCACGCTGTTGAAGCAAGGCTCCTTGCAAGAAAAGGCTGACAGCTTGTAATCCATGTGAAAATCCTGTGTCTGCCATGCCTGCCCTGCGAGGAGTCTGTGTAGCAGCCTGCAGGGCGACAAATAGTTTTCCTACGGAACCTGAAGGTGGATTTGATCCCCCTGTAAGCTTTGACTTCCCGGCAGTGTGAGGTTCATGCTACATCCCACGAGTCTGCTCGTGAACACGTGTGCCACCACCATCCTGGCATAAACATCATGTTCATGCTCATAATCTTCGCCGTCAGCCGCATCATCATCACCATCGTCATCATCAGCAGCAGCAGCAGCAGGAGCAAGCAGGGGTCTTACACATCTTCCTGTTCCTCCTTCGCACAGGTTGTTATATAGCTCATCAACATACTGTAGGCGCTGACTATCGAACTACTAGTACTTTTTTCCCACGGCTCCTTATATACCATGCTGACTATCCTCCAGTATCCCCCCTCAAAACACGTTCTAAATATTAAGGCCCCCGGTATAGGCCCCCGGTATCCATACCATCTAGCTGTCAGGGAAGCCGGGGAGGTCGAGTCCATGCCTGCTTTTTGCGCATCCGGTCTCAGATAATAGTCTGGCTTAAGCAGCATTCAACGCATCTGCACTCCGCCGCACGGAAACAGTGCGACAGCCAAGTGGGCAGTTTTCTCAGTCAAACCCTAAACCCTAAACCCTTACTACTACTCGCAACCTTTTGATGCACGGAGGTGGTTGCAGAACCCACAGTCTAAACTGAACGTAAACGCCAGCCCGGGACGGGAAATCCCATTCCGCTGTGCCGGTCACGTGCATCGGATAGGTCAGGGAGGCTGGTGAGAGATAACATATTGCTATAACACAAGACGATAACATAATGAGTTGAATTTAACATCATGCTTAGCTTCGCGGGCAAGGTTCTAAGTATTCCACAGGGCTCACGGCCTGCACTTGGCACGCATCCAAGAACACCTCCGCTCGAGAGCCCCTGAGCCGGAAGCCTTGAACCCTTAGCCCCCAAAACCTATAAGCGATTCCTAAGCCTTAAACCCCCCTGAACCCCCAAAACCTGAGCCCTACATTCAAGGCCTACATCCCTAAAGGAATCCCGAAACCCCGGCATCCCTAAACCCGAACTCAGACACTCTCGGCCCACTCTTCGCGGAGGGCAGATGACCACGATCCTTGTCGCGGTCCCACGAAAGCAGCAGCCTTCCATCCCCATCAGTTAGAAAATGTTCATCATGATAATACAGGGTCCTTAATAATTACCAATACTATTTTAGGGGTTCCTTATATCGCTCAATTAGAAAATGTTAATTAGGTAATAATACAGGGCCCTTAATAATGACCAATACTATTTTGGGGGCTCCTTATTTTAATTAGCCCGTTTCTAAGTATTAACGCCCCTAGAGTAGAAGGTTTGCAGTAGGATGGGGCATGATAGGGCTTTATGTAGGCTTAGGGATTAGGGGTAGGGTTTGGTATTTAGGGTTAGGGTTGAGGGCCCATCACTCTTGCCTGTGCAGTTTCGACCTCTCGGCTGGCTTGGCTTAGTGCGGGGCTGGGGGTCAGGACGCCTGGTCCCCTGCAAGTACTGGGATCCTTCCATCGTTAGTCTCACATCGCCTTCAAAACGGGGCTATAACATCGGCAGCAAGCTGCCGAGAAGTTTATGGACTTTGCGTCCAAAGGACGCTGCGAAAGAAGCACCCGGAAAAGCGTGGCAGAAGGCTTTAGGGGTCTAAGGGTCGAGGAAAGCTCAGTCATTATCTGGGAACCCTTCTACCAGCCGGATGTCGCCATTGAAGTGCATACTATAGGGGCCTTGATAACTACCTATACTCTTTGGAGGTTTAAGGCCCCTACATTACACCCAAGCTCAGCGTTAGAAACGCTCCGGCACGTCAGCTTCGGGGCGTCGCCGCTTTGCCAATGCTAAACAACAAGCCGTCAGAATGAAGCCCCTACATTATGGTACCCTTATAGATCCCTTTATAGTAACCCTTATAGACCCTTTTACAGGAACCCTAGGAACCCTCAGACGTTGCGCCATGTTTTCTGGAAACTTTAGCGCCAACTTATGACGAAGCCCACATAAAAACCATCAGACCATGGTGATTCATCCCACCCCCCCCCCAAACAGAGAATCCCTAAATCCTGGGCCGTCCCAAAACTTACCTTTGGTTAGTAGGGAATGGAAGAATGGTAGTAATAGTAGTTATAATTGTACCCCATTCCTCCATTTCCTACTAAGCAATTGTAAGAAAATGCCCGATTAAGTTCTGCTCGAGGCTCTTCACCTTCGCCTCCGAGATGCTCGATCTTCGATTTGCCTACTTTTCCGAGGATCAGGTCCAGTTCTTGGCATGTGAGCTTTGGGCATAGATGGGGCAAGAAATTCAGATCATGTGGATGGGTTTGCGTGAAATACTTACAGAATATAAAGTATGTAGATAGATCTTAGTTCCATTTGCGTATGTTAGCCTGCTATTTATTTATTTGATGTAGTCCCGTCTAGCAGGCCTCTGACGCACTTCTGCCACTGAGTTCAACTGAGGTCGGAGATATCGCCAGAACCTTCTGCCAGCTGCGGCATCATTGCCCAGTCTTCCTCGCGACTTTGCGTCGGGCGCGGTCCCCGAGCACAGCAGCAAAATGCTCTCGGTCTGTTGTTTAGTTGTCTTTGTTTCTTTAGCTGTGTCGGTGTGCATGCATTCGTCGTCAGCAGTTGTGCAGTTGTCTGATGGTATTGCTGTTTATTCCGACGTGCTCGTAACAAGTACACCTCAAATACACGACCTCGCAGCTTCGCAATACTTGGCAGGGCTGTGCTGGGGCCACTTGGGTTGTTCACTCCCTGTCTGCCTTTCCAGCATGAGATGCTGCATGGAACGCTTTTCGTTCAGGAACTGCCCATGCGTCTGCACGAGTACGCCTGGTGGAACCTTATTGACATCGGTGAGATGTACTTGTATCTGCAGGCAGGCGGCAAGACTCGATGGCGACAAATTCAACAAGTTGGCTGGGATGCAAACCCATAGCTCTGCCAGGTTGATGACCGTGACATCATTGAACGCATCGCCAATGAGGTTTACAAACTCATTTTCAGCATGAAGTGCGCCCTTGCACTCCCACCATCAGGGACAGGTGGCTTGCAAATCCCGACCCTATAAAGCCATGCAGATTGAGGTGATTCCAAGGGGCAAGGCATTTCGATGCCTGGTCGCTTTCAGGTACAGCTATCCAGCTAGAGCGCTGAAGATCTTGGCGTTCCTGGATGTGGGAGACAAGAGGCCGGTTTCATCCGGTTGCCCATGCCCCTTTCGAATTTCCAGGGCCAGAAATCAGAAATCCAAGGAGGATTTGACGATGACTTTGGATACTGGGCTGGAGTAAGAGTCCAGAGGGCGTGTTCGCAAAACTCCTATTAACATGCCTTTGTGATCTGCGAGACTACGGAAGTGTCAGCAGCTGCGAGTATCTTTGATCAGCTGTCAGGCTTCACTTGTTTTCGTTTAGGCTAGCTTGTGCCTCTAGACTGGCTGATCAAAGAACGCAGACGAGACTGTGTCATACAGTAAATCCTGCTTGTCCTGTTCTTTCGGGCCGTACCCCTCCCCTCTTCCCCGCGCCCCCAACACCAACCTAGTTTATGCTTAGATTCCAAAGCCAAGACCTCCGATACCAGCACATCAGGACGCTTCGACTTTTAGTGCGCCTCCCAGAGCCCTGGTCGCTGATGCAAGTACTACGTATGATCAGACAGCGGATAGCCCTAAACCCCTAAACCCTAAACCCTACATGTTGTCGCCGTCATCGACTTCGTGGTCGTAGTCGCAGTCGTAGTCGTCGTCGTAGCGGTAAGTACCGCAGCAGAGCACTAGCACTACCAGAGCACTAGCACTGGCACCCGCGCCAGCAGTAGAAGCAGTAGCAACAACAGCAGCACCAGCGGCAGTAGTAGTAATGGTAGTCGTGGTAGTGGTGGTGGTGGTAGTAGTAGTGGTAGTGGTAGTGATAGTCGTAGTAGTAGTAGTAGTAGTAGTAGTAGCAGTAGTAGTAGTAGTAGGAGTAGTAGCAGTAGCAGTAGCAGTAGCAGTAGCAGTAGCAGTAGCAGTAGTAGTAGTAGTAGTAGTAGTAGTAGTAGTAGTAGTCGAAGTAGTAGTAGTAGTAGTAGTAGTAGTAGTAGTAGTAGTAGTAGTAGTAGTAGTCGTAGCAGTAGAAGTAGAAGTAGTAACGGTCGTGGTGGTGGTGGTGGTGGTGGTGCTAGCAGTAGTAGTAGTGGTAGTGAGAGTGGCAGTGGCAGCGGAAGTGGCAGTGGTAGTGGAAGTCGTAGTCGTAGTGGTAGTCGTAGTAGTAGCCGTAGAAGTAGAGGTAGTAGTAGTAGCAGTAGTAGTAGTAGTAGCAGTAGTAGTAGTAGTAGTAGTAGTAGTAGTAGTAGTAGTAGTACTGTTGATGGAGGAAATCTTGCACCACTTTAAGTGGCCAAGCCAAGCAGCCACCATGACTACTACTGCTACTGCTACTAGTACTACTACTACTACTACTACTACTACTACTACTACTAACACCACCACCACCACAACCACCACCACTACTACTACTACTACTGCTACTACTGCTACTACTGCTACTACTGCTACTACTACAACTACAAGACAACTGAAGGAGTGAGTTGCATGAACCCGCGAACGGTGAACGAGCACATCTACCGATGCAGCACCTCGATTTGATAGCCCTAATAGCCCAAATGCCCATGTTTAGCTCACGGCAAGAGCACGATCCGAATCCCTAAGCCCTTTATCCACCCAGAAGCTGTTCTCTCTATCTCTGTCTTAGGCATTCCGCTCGGACCTACGAGACTGTCAGCACTCAAAGCTTGGGTTTTCCCTGTGCTCCAAGCCCTTCTTGCATGATTCTCAAACACAGGTTGCCGATCTTATGACGGATCTCGTGACAGATTGGAAAGGCTGTGACTACGCTGCTGGGCACGTTTAGGGTTTAGGGCTGAGGCGGTCTTACAATTTGGCTTCGCAGCCAACTTGCGCAGAAGTCCCAAACCAGAACAAAAACCCAAGAAGGCCACCCAGCTGAAGCCCCATTCCGAGGATATTGTCTCGAGGAGCTGCTGCTCATTTGCGAAACAGTTCGCCGACAAGCTGGGCGTCGACCCTTGGAATAGCATGTATTGTTGTGAAAGGGGCCAAAACACAGGAGAAGTTTTGTGTTAATTTGGCTTCATGGGTTTACAGGCGGAAGGTTTCCCCAAGTGGATCGACCGCTTCGCGCGACAGCTTTGCCGGCTGACTATCGCGGCACTTCAGGCACGGCAGGAGTAGTTGCACTTACTCGTACTCCTAGGCATAACTTTTCCTGTTGGGTAATCTTCAGCCCTCACACAGGGGCATCCCCACGGTTCGTTTTTGGATTCAACTGGTTCATAGTTTGTTCTCGCCAACGCAGCACTGTCGGCCAAGTTGAATGCGATTGCCATTGCAGGTGAGCGCGACCATTCACGAGAGACACTTGGATGCGAAAAGGCTGCAAGGAACGGGATTCAAAAAGCAGTTGTCTTGTTCAATAGCTGGGCTTCCTTTATGTATCCTTGTGCATCCCTGTATCTCACTATAACCTTAAAAACCCGCGCCAGCATCCACCACCCCATGGCCTGTGGTCTGCGTCTGTGGTCTAAATATGTTTAAATTCATGTTTACCCAAGGTTTGTGGTGACTATAGTGTTTCTAGCGGGCTCATAAACTCATCGCGCCACCCCCCCGTGGTTTACATTTGGCTTATGCTTTGGCTCAGCTGAGGTGTGGACGATTTCAGGATTCAATTGCGTGAGTTTTCTGGCTTCATGACCATGGATCAGGATCAACTCTCGCCTACACAAGACCTTCAACCCAGGATCCAGGCCAGCCGGCTTCAGGACATTTGGATGAGTTTGCGTTGAACGGCACTGGAAGCTCAGTTGTATCCAAAACACCTTAGATAAGCTCCGGCGTACCGACTTCCCGATCCCGGAACAAGTCTCCACCAAGACCTTCATACCCGAGACCCTTGTGCGTCAGGTTACCGACGATGCGGTTTGGCTGGACAACCCTTGGTGGTCTTAGTGGCCAGATAGATTCAAAGTTGCAATCATCAAGAATCATTTTTTAGGCATTGAGGCTTGGAGTATTGAATGTAGTAGTGTAGTCGGTAAACCGGCCATAGGCAGCCCGAACCCTTCAACCGTCAAGCCATCGCTCAGGCACTCTTCAGCGTCCTTCTCCGCCGCCGTTCTCGCAGTTGGAGATGGGTTGGCAAAACCATGCTAAGCCATGGTAACCACCCTAATGTACGCAGCGCTTACCAGTATGTATCATTGTAGGGGTGGCATTTAATTCAATCTAATTCAGCTGCGGCTTAATTCACGCTTCTCACGCGGCTGGTGAGGCTGGTAGACGTTGGCCCAAAGTAAGGGCGCTGCAGGTCTCAGACCCTAACCCCACATGGCCACCGTTCAGTCTTTGTTTTGATTTGTGCTCATGATTGCTCATGATGATGAGTGTTTTCGCCAACGAAGCTGCCCGAGGCAGACAAGGTTAATGCAGAGCTCGAACCAAAATGAAGGGTCTGTGGGCGCTGCATTTCTCTTGTTTCAGAGGTGGGTGGTGGCATGCTGACATCTCGGATTGAAGTTTGGTCTTTCAGTATCTTGTCAGAGTGGTTTGTTCTGATACAAGTCCACTCCGCCGCATTATGCAGCATCTGAATCTGGCTCCCAGCGCAAAGCGTGAGCTTGGCGCTAGCTGCTAGCTGCTAGCTTGTTTGTTTTGAAGGCCAGGAACCGCAGATCGTTTCAGAAAGTGTTTCAGAGTTTATCAGATTCAGGTATGCCGGTGCAACATCGCGCACTTCTCAGTCCTGCCCGTATGCTTGTTATCTGGAGACTGTTTCAACCATTCCGATTCTGCGTGCGCACACGAAGGCTCGTCAGTAGGCAGTGCATGCACGATCACAGAATCAGAGATGGTACAACAGGATGTTAGTCTTTTTGCAGACCGTGTGCAAGAGCCCAACACCAAGTAGATAGCAGCAGTGACTTACAAAGATGCGCGTGTCGGGACCTCCAAGTTGAGGTCCACAGTTCACGCGGAGCTTGTCAGACAAAGGAAAAGGAGGAACCCGCAGCAGCGGGCACGGGACAAAGCAAGGCACCACCCGTTGAGGCAGTGCCTTCTACGCCCAGGACTCCTCCACCTCCTCCGCCGAAACGGC
Organism: Symbiodinium sp. CCMP2592; assembly: GCA_905221615.1. NCBI lineage: Eukaryota > Dinophyceae > Suessiales > Symbiodiniaceae > Symbiodinium > Symbiodinium sp. CCMP2592. Next base: position 204,288 of record CAJNDT010000184.1, read on the forward strand.
GAAGACAGGAGCCAGACAGTTCGGAGGAACGCCCTCCTCTCAGACTCCGGTCCAGGTCTCCTAGTTCTTCTCCACTGCTTCAGCCACTCTTCCGCTTGCAAGTGGCAGGGGGTGGATGCTGCGCCACTGGACCTGCCCTTGGACCTGGTGGCTGAAACACCTGCCCCTTGGCTTCAGTCTTGTGCAGCCAGGCGTGTTTTGCCCAGTTTTTTGTACCCACGTTTTGACAGGAGTTTCGAGGCCTTCCGCACACCTTCGCCCTAATCTGAAGTCATTCGTTTAATCCATGTTTCAAGGCACCCTCAAAAAACATTTCTCGTCAGGCAGAATGGCAAACTCTGCAGAACATTGGCGTCGCCCCAAACCCATGGCGACATGTGCCAGATCCACGTCACTGGCATCGGAGCCATGGACGACGACATCGTTCGCGCTGTGAAGATATTGGCTGACATCAAGCAGTGCAACGTGTTTGTGATCAACCCTCTCCAGAACAAGGTGTGCTTCAAGAAGGTGGAAAATCCAAGTGCTGCTGAGCAGCGAAGCATGATGTCTCAACATCATATATCAAAGCTCAGAATTCTGCAGTGCCGGTCCGCCGACCCCGAGACGCAATGCTGTGATGAGAGTGTCTTGTATAGAAGCTATACACACAGTCTCTGGTGGACAGATGCTGCCACCGCTGCACTGAGTTTCCAGACGTGATGCCGCCTTGT
>CAJNDT010000184.1:210000-281844 GCA_905221615.1 Symbiodinium sp. CCMP2592
GCTGAGTGAGATAGAAGTCTGAATAGTTCGTACTAACATTCACTGGTATTCCCTACGTATAGTATGAGTAATATAGATGACTGAAGAGCGAGAGTAGTCCCTGGTAATTTAGTACTATCTTGCCGCGGAGAGTGGCACTCCTTCTGTGATCAGGGTTTATAAGCGAGAGGTCTGATGCTTTCAACTCTGTTGTCAACACCCTGAAGCCCAAAAGCCTACACGCTAAACCCCTGAACCCTATATAAACCCTAAACCCTAAACCCCTGAACCTTATATAAACCCTAAAACCCTAAGCCCCTGAACCCTAAACCCTAAAACCCTAAACCATAAAGCCCTAAACCCTAAAATCCTAAACCCTAAACCCTAAACCCCTGAACCCTAAACCCTAGACCCTAAAACCCTAAACCACGGTTGTTCGCCCCAGGCCGGCCAGAAAGAAGCAGAGTTCGTTCAGCACGTGGAGGCCAGGCGCTACTGCAGGGGCTTAAATAATTATCTATATACCATTTTGGGGGTTCCTTGTTCTAATTATTGTATAATCGAAGCGCTGGAAGCCCTGAGATGACACCCAAAGCCCTTGCGCCCTTGCCTAAGCTCTCCTGGCAAGATGACTACATGCCGGAAAGTTCCGGAAACCCACAGGCTCTACTAGATTCTCTAGATGACAATGTTACCTTTTTCTTGTTAAAATTCGGGTCCCTTTTTGGGTCTTTATTATAATACGGCACCTATTATTATTTAGGATACCCAAAAAGGGACCTTAGTTTTGACAACCACCCAGATAACAATGTTACATACTCTGGATCTCTCAAGTGTAGTTTCTTCTCGATCCGTCTGGTGCTCTCGTGCGCCAGGCGGCTGTGAACGAGCGCCCGTACAAGTACCACGCTGAGCACTTGGCATCTTCGGCAATGTTGATCGTTCATAACTATCTTCGAGCTACCAGCGAACCAGTGGAAACATCAGCATATCTGTCATCCTTCCGCTTTGGCTTAGCAGGGAGTTTACAGTTTTACTATGGTCACATGTCAGGATTTCTGCATTTTGAACGTGTTCCGCAAGCCTACAGACAACAGTGTCGGTCCTGTGTCAGATCTGGAAGATTCGGCAGTAAACTAAGCTCAATGCTTGCTTGATGACTCGAAATGCAACCACGTGGTATCTTCTGCGTCACTCCTCGCAAGCCAGATCTCGATGCTGCGCGATCTCAGCCTTCTAAAGGCTTCATCTGCGCCGTTGCCGCAGTCCCGGTGCATGCTACAGACCAGCATCATGCCCGAATTGCTGTTACCAGGAGAATCCTAGAGGCATCTTTGCATGACACCACGATAAGTTTCTTTTCAAGGAAGCATGTCCCCTGCACCCTAACCTAGACCCCTAAACCCTAAACCCCGGTTTAAACCGTAACCCTAAACCCCAGACCCTAGACCCGTAAACCCTAAACCCTCATAAGGCGAACGCATTTGATGCAACGACACTTCGAGTTGGCCGACTGTACGCCCAGCGCGTTGCCGACGGCCGAGATGGATACAGCTGTGGGGTTTCCTGTTAGGCCCTTATGAGAAGAATGGGTGTTTCTGTAGCTGCATTATATATATATATGTATATATATATATATACACACATACATACATACATACATACATACATACATATATATATATATATATATACAGAAAGCGTCACCCTCAGGGCCCGGTTTTGTCGTATTCGTAACGAACCGAATTTTAATATATACAGATGATGGTAAACGGGTAGGGAGGTAGGTAGCATGCCCATGCATGCATGATGCAAGTACGTATCTACGTATGTATGTATATATTATATATGTATGTATGTACCCCATAACCTTTCAATGAACCTACTCTAACTATTAGGGGTTCTCATATACTGCTGGTCCACCTTAGACACTCACGATCTCGGGCAATCCGTCTGCGGTTTTGATCTACTGCGGCTACTGCCAGGCTATTGTGGCTATCGTGGTTCTTGCTGCAGTCGTCTTTGCTCTAAGCAGCTTCCGTTTCCGGAGTAAGGTACTTCTCCCACGAAGCTCTTGACTCCTGCTGAATAGGTGTGCCTTGCCGACAGCCCTGGCCGGACATCCAGCGGAGGCGATTCGGAAATTACTAGGGGAATAGGTCGTGAGCTGAATAGCGTCTGTTCGGTTTTTTGTTCATTAGGTGCTTGGTTTAGCTTATGGTGTTGTTCAGTGCTTTTTGTTGACAGTACTACGATCTTCATGTTGGCATATACAGAGTGCCGCGAAATGAAGAATCTCGAGAAATTTGAGAGACAAAGGCAAAGCACAGTTATGGCGAGCAGGATGCCTACGTAATAAATCCGAGAGAAGCTGGCTGCAGCATAGAAGAACAGAGGGTGAAGAAAAGTGTAGCTGCTTACTCTCAGTAGCAATGCCTCGTAAATGCGGCACATGCAATTGCATTACAACGTTATGCAGTTTCTGAGTTTTCGAAAATAGGGGACCCTAATATAGTACCCTAAGTAGTAGGATCCTTATTTATGAGGACCCCGAAATAAGGTACCCCTAATTTTCGGAAACTCCCTTTTTGCTTGGTCCCTATCGACGGATGCTGTCGAGTGTTGCGCATGTTAGCATTGGGCATCAGCTTTGGGGGGGTGATTGCACCTTCCGTCTAACATAATATAGGGGCCTTAAAAAATTTACCAATATTTTTTCGGGGGTTCCTTATTATAAGTACAGTATCATGGTCCCCAAACCCTAAATTATTAAGGCCCCTATAGTAATCTGATGGGGCTTAGATCCGGAGTTCGGCTCGTCGACGTACTTTCGGCTTACATGTGCCCAGCTGAAGGTTTCTCGCTGAAGGCTTGGGGAATTGGATGTTCGCTTTTGGCGAAGTCCGACACAGACACTGCTCTCCTCTCCTATGCAGAAAGGTACATATTCGTTCCATGCACCTCGGAACTAGCACACTGACACTCCCGCGGATGAGCTCCATGAGAGTTCGGAAAGACATGCACCAGACATCCCCTTAGTTGGGCTTTGCCATGCGCAAAGCCCGGAAAGGGGCCCTTCAGCACCCCCCGAGAACAGTATCCTACCACTCAACTGTTGCAGGGTGACCAAGAGGAGATGGAGCACAAGATGTCCGGAGCTCTCCCAGGATCCGCGGTCGTAGGCTTTGGGCTTTCCGATCATGGTGCCTGTGAAAGCTTCTTTTCCCCAGCCTTGGTCCACATCCTAGATACGCAGGCTGTAGAGCGTAGGGTAGGATTTAGGGTTTAGGGTTTAGGGAACCCTAAACCCTAAACCCTGGGTTGAGGGATTTTTGGTTTGGGTCTCTAATCTCACATTCCGAGGCTGACCACCATGTCTCAGCTGCTCACAAAGCCCGGAGCGCTTGGGCCTTGTCGTCGGGTAGACGTGAAAGGCTCTTTAACCATAGCTTCGTCGTATGTCTGTTTGTTTCACATTGCTCTTTCCGAGAGCAGGACCCCATATTAACACAAAAACCAAGCATCCTGATCGCCTTCATCATCATCACCGCAAGTCGTGCAGTGATATGGTCTTGCTTTGATGATTTGCTGCCGGAGCGGTTTAGGGTTAGGGTTCAGGGTTTGGTCTAGGGCACCAGGAGGCGTGACGGTGTCCAGGGGTCCACTCACAGCGACAACAGGGACATTCAGAGCGATGTGTTGTGAACGTGATGGCTACTGCTGCTTGTGGCGAATTGTTTAGTGGTTGGAATAATTCGTACTGCAATCCCCTTAAAGTTCCAGGATACTTATACCTTAAGATACCCCAGACCCTTTTCTATCTTTTTAAAATAAGGCCCCCTAAAAGTTTTTTATATGGTATGATCGAAACCTTTATGCATCCCGCGGAGGAGCCCTATTCTCACTTCTACATTAAGGTCCCCATAGTGAACCCTTATTGTAGTCCTTTGTAATGACCCTTACACTGAACCCTGCTCCCATTTCTAAGGCCCCTAATATGTTGGCCCAAATATTCCCCTGTATTGTCTTGGGGGTTCCTTCATCTAACCATAGTAGAATCTACCCAGAAACCTTATAGTCGAATATACTCCGAAACCTTGTAGTAGAATATAGGGGTTAGGGCTTACGTTGAGGGGTTTAGGGGTCAGGGTTTAGGGGTTTAGGGCTTGGGGTTTAGGGCTTAGGGGGTTTAGGGATTAGGGGTTAGGGGTGTAAGGCTTTAAGGGTTTAAAGTTTACTTGGAGTGTCGGGGGACTTAGTAAGTGGTTATTTTAGGGACATATAGGTACCATAACCCCAATGAGGGTCCCCCTTAAAGTACTTATAAGTCCACTTACTACCTACTTACTAAGTCCCCCGACCCTCCAAGTAAGGGTCCATGTACCCATATAGAGATACATGAGCTCCAAAATGTAAAGTTTAGGGCTGCTAAGTCCCTAAAACCCTAAACCCTATACTACCCCTATAGAGCCCATTAAAGGAACCCTTAGAATCCCCTTTAAAGGAGCCCTTACTAAGCCCCTAAAGACCCTCCAAGTAGGGTTACGTGCCCGAGGTACAAGCTGCCTAAAGACGGCCGCATGTTTCGCGCGAAGGAGCAGCGGCAAAGGGAAGTGTGAGAGCTCTCTGTAGGATGTAGGCGTTTGGGGTTGCAGGGTTTTAGGATTTAGGGATTTAGGGTTACTGGGGGTTTTCGGGATTTATGCAAGACGTCTGCGGACCATTCAAGCGAGAAGCACGCCAAGATGCTTAGCAGGGCGACATACCATATTAAGTACAAATTCAATCATTGTGCCGTTTAGAGGTTTAGGGTTTGGGCAGATTCGGGTAGATGACTTATGATATGACAGATCTAGGTTCAGCGTTTGCAGCATCGAAGCCCAATAGTCTAATTGCCTACAAAATTCCTTGGGGCACCTTTATAGAACTATACGGGATTCTCCCCCAAACTCTTGTTTCGTTATTGAGACCCCCATCTTAGTTTGCAGTGTTGGTCTTGAGCTTCTCTCGTGGCTTGAGGGTTCCGGGTGTGGCCTTCTGGTCACGGGGACCAGGGTTCTTGGTTTGGTGGAGAGGTGAAGGGTGCATGAGACCCTGCTCCCATGCTGCACCCCACACCCTAAAGCCCTATCTTGGCAGGACGACTTTTGGTGGGAGCAGCTGAGGCTGCTTCGGGGCAGCGTGCCGGTTCAGTACTGTATCACTGTAGGTAGGGCTGAACTTGGGCGTCTGAACTGGCGTGGATTATACGGCTCCTTACCATACTTATAAGTAGTATGGTATGCCCCGAAACCCTATTCTATTCATGAAGCATAGCCCCCATGTTTCCCAAGCACCCTGGAGATAGCAGAGGTGTGCAGCAAGAGGCTGAAGCTGAAAGCCTTCACTGCAAGTGGCCCCACTTCCAGCAAGCCTTGGCTTTCAAAAATGCGGGGGAGCCGGGAGCTGTAGCTACAGAGCCATTTGAGCTCGCGGTTTATAGGATTTAGTTAGGGTTTGGGGTTTTGGGTCCAGGGGTAGTCATCCCGGCCAGAGGCAGCGACACTTTCGGCTCCGGCGTCGGGCAAAAGAAGCGGGGGTCACTGTGGTCGGCAGCCCAGCATGCCCCTCTGATGCTCTGTTTGCCGACAGAGCATCATCTTCAAACACATGTTGAGTACGAGGGTCTCCTGTAAGACTGTAAGCTGTAAGGCATCTATGCTAGGTAGCTGGTGTTGACAGGACTCCCCAAAACAAGAGACCCTTGCTTAGAGCAACATCTATCATCCCACACTTATCCGGTGTGCAGCCGTGGTTTAGGATTGCGAGTTTATGTTGTATGGGGATTCCTTGACCCTTGAACCCCGAACCCTAAACTCTAATCAACCATCGTGGCAAAGCATGGCCCTTTGTCCCATCGAATTTTCTGCGCTGTTTGGCGTGTGGCAAGAGGCCGAAGATCAGAATCAGGCTGCATAGAACAAGTGTGCGAAGACTGAGCGCATGGAGATCCCACATGGCAACTTGCTGTGACCTCTCTTCCCAGGCGCCTGCTCCCAAAAGCGCAGCTGGAGACGAGGACAAGTTCGCCAAACTTTGGGCCCCGGAATTTCGTATCGGCCGCACAGTGCCCAAAAATGATCCCATCTTTCTGGAGCCAAAGCCTTAAACCCCTGAACTTTAGGATTCTAGACGTAGCTCATAGGAATTAGCCATACTGCTTATTATTCTCGTAGTTCATATAAACATGTATAAATTTCTACCACATTATCAAGAAACGTCCTGAAGCGCATCTGGGACCTTCACCTTTGCAGGATGCGGATGAAGCCGCACCCGCCGTGATCCACGTGACTCGCCAGGCAGAGCGCTGCCCAGGTTTGGTTACCCACAGGCCCCATAGTAGTTCCTTCTTGGGACTACCTTATAGAATTCTAAATATGAGCCCGCAAAAGGAACTATCATGGGGCTTATGGGTTAGTTGGCACGTGGCATCTGCAGTTACCGCACGGTGCGCTTTTGGCATCTCGCGCAGCAGGAGTGCTTGCAGCTGGTACAAGGCTGCGCCAAGATGGCCCCAGCCTGAGCCTGTTTCCCTAGTAGTAGAGTAGGCAACCTTTAACCTTTTTTGGGTAGTATGGTCCCTATACAATCCCTATTTAACCAAAAAGGTTAACCTTTAGTTCCCCCATGATGCCCGACAAGTAGGGTTCACAGTTCGAAGGTGAAAGATTCACCCAGCCCTGAAGTGACCTGATGGGTCTGATCCCATGAGCTTCCACTCCTGACTTAAAGTGGAGTGCGCCGAAATGTTGAAAAGCATGTCAGGCAAATCTGTTCAGTTTCGATAATCTAATTGTGGGCACACCACACGGGGGCGGTCATCTTTTGGCGAATGTAGAGTAGTTCAGTCAAGACTGAACTTCCTTCAACCTAAACCTAAACCCTAAACGTATAGACGCTACACTCCTCAACACCAAAACCCCATAAACCCTACAAGCCTAATGACACCCATACTTCCCTACTCGACATCTCAACCCTAAATTAAAGCCGCAAATGCATAAACCTCTACAGGCCTACATCCCTACCCTACACCCCTCCACCCTTACCTCAATTCTCCCAAGACCAGGGCTGGCGCGACGAGTCGTTGCTCCAGGGAACGGCAGCCTGGCTCTGCGAGGGCCGGCGCAGCTCGGCTTGGTCTTGCAAAGAGGGTTTAGGGCTCTTTTTATCAAAATACTCAAAAAGGTCTTCGAATTTCAATCCCAAACAGGATCTTATCATGCGTATGTGTGTATGCATGTGTGTATGTGTGTGTATATATATATATATAGATAGATAGATAGATAGATAGATAGATATAGATATTTGCAAAGATGTACATATGTGTAAGTATACGCCTGTCAACACATGCGCATATATATATATATATATATATATATATATATACATGTATGGAACCTATTTGCATTTGCAAGCGTTCACTGGTATACGCAGCCGAAGGGCTTGCACAAGCTCTTGGCAGCATGCACGCGGTTAGGACTCAGCCTTCCCGGCGCGGAAATCTGCCCAACCCCACCGTGACAGGCCACCGACCCCCCAGGCCCAAAAATGCAACTGAGGTTCACAAAACTGCAATGTAGAATGTTACGGAGGTTACATGTATTGCAGTCATGCAGTGGTGTAGGCTGTGAGCGCATCTTCCTCACATGAATCTGATCGCAAGATCGCAAACAGTGACCGTACAAGCCAGACAAGATACCACCTGAACAGTTCCCAACCTCACTGTTGAGATAGGACTCCAACATGTCTGTGTTGAGCCGAAGCACCCTAAACCTCGCAACCCTCCAACTCTACACTCACCACCATGACCTTTGGTTTTTTTATATCATAGAGAAAGAGATCCCCAACCCTCTTCTTAGGGGGCCTGCAAAGAAATCCCACGAACATTATCACAAGAAGCTCATGCATCCTTTGAGACCCGACACCCCAAATCCGGCAGACAAGGACACTACGGACTCTTCGATAGTATGTTACGTAGACCCTAGACCATCCTACACTCCTAAACTCCAAACCTCCCATCAGCCCCGAAACCCTAAACACCAAGCCCAAAAGCACAGGCCATGCCGAACTTTCTCCTTCCGAGGCCCCGAGCCCGGTTTCCTGTTCCGAAAAAATGTCACAGGTCCTTTTTCTTGGAGTTAAGTTTCAGAGGATGCCCTAGGGCAGGAGGTTTAGGTTTTGGGGATTTAAGTTAGCTTATAGGATTCCAGAGGATATGAGGTTAAGGCTTTTTTGTCGGGCGTCTGAAACATAGGGGTTTCTTACATAGGGGACTTGAAGGATTTGCTATTCATTTAGCGGGAGCCACCTACTGATACTGCTTGGGCTTTGTTTGTATTGTTGGGCATCCATACCGGGAATTGTTTGGCCTTCCGGGCTGTTTCGGGACAGTGGATACTTGGAGGGTCGGGGGACTTAGTAACTGGTTATTTTATGGACTTATAAGTATCCGAACCCCAGTTAGGGTCCCTTTTAGGGTACTTATAAGTCTACTCTACTTACTAAGTCCCCCGACCCTCCAAGTATCGGAGCTTGCTGCTGTCTTCTTGACCGGAGTCCGCGAAAGCCTGAATCCTGTCCTAAATCCAAGTACAAGCCTGACGGAGAGACTCGCTCTCTGACCTCTTGCTGGCGGGAGAAGGGCGTTCTAAAAGCATATCCTAAGTGGACCCTGAACCCTAAACCCCAAAACCCTAAAAGTGCAAAACCTTGCTAAAACTCTAAGCACTAATATGCAAACCAAAGTCCTAAAGGCCATGCAGCAGAACCCAACAAGACCCGAAGACCCGGAACACCCAAACCTTGAACCCCAAGACACTAAAGTCTTGAACCCTAAAACCCTAAACTCGTAGGGCGTTCAAAAAAAGACCCTTAAACCCTAAACCCTAAATTCTAAAGCCCTCAAGCGGGCCACTGACAGGTTGCCTCCTTGCTGGGAGCCTTCTCAGAGCTTGGCTACTCCTCGCCGCTGCTACGTGCGGCCCTGGAGCATGACGGGGACTGAGCATCTGGTAAAACGGAGCCTAAACCCGGGACCCCTAAAGCCCTAAAGCTAAACCCCTACACCCCTAAACCCTGAACTCCAAACCCCTAGACCCTAAACCCCTAAACCCTAAAACCCTAAACCCCTAAACCCTAAACCCTCAGTCTGGGTCTGTGAGTTTGGGCAGGTTTTTGTTGGTTTCGGTGTGCAGGGACAGAGAGTGCAGGACTTCGAGAAGGCAGGTCTGATGGCATGAGCTTTGGAGGCTTTAGAGCATTTGTGGAGCGAAAGACATACCTACATATAGACATATGCATATTGTGTATGTATATATATGTATATACATATATATATATATATATTCATATTTATATTTATTTTTTATTTTTATTTTTATATTTATATTTATATTTATATTTATATTTATATGTGTCTATATGTGGAGAGAGAGAGAGAGAGAGAGAGAGAGAGAGAGAGAGAGAGAGAGAGACAGAGAGGGCTCAGAAAGGTTTGCGATGCCTGCATTGCTCGGGCCGCTTCTGAAAGTGCGGATCAATGTCAAGGCCTCCCTATTTACCAGAAGTTGGATCTGTAGCTATGTTAATGTCCTGGCACTCACAACGGTGGGACGAGTTCGAGAGTTGTGATGACGAAAACACTGAACACGATTGTCATGGAAACTAAAACAGTACAGCACGTACGACTGCAGCCAGAAGAGCGACTATGGGCAAGAGGATGATGGTGGTGGTGATGTTCATCAACATGACAACCATGATGAGGTTGAAAGCATGATCAGTATTACTAGCATTACTACTATTACTACCATAACTACTATGGTGTTATTCTGAAACAGTGTGATGAAGCCTGTTATGAGAAGTTCGAGCCCTGCGACCGTGCTCGTATCGACGACGATGACAGCGACTCGCTGATCTGTGTTTGATGCGAGCGTCGTTGCAGTATTCTCATTTTCACTATGACGAGGATGATGACGATGATTTTCTTTGTTGCTGTTATCAGCATTGTTGTTATTATGATTGTTATCGCTACTCCTGCATACTTTCAATATGAACATGTTCACTGTTATTGATACTGCTATTGTTGTCGTCGGTATTACCGGGTAGCGTGTCACTGAGAACGACGGGCAGAGATGTTCCAGCTCAGTTCGGATGCCGGTTCCCTTACCTCTCTCGCCAAGTGCCTGCATTCGAGTTTCTGTACTACAGACCCGGTGTGTCTGCGGTGGACCAATCCCGCATCTTGTCCACGTCCCAAAAACCATGCGTCAGCTTACTTTCGAAAAGATTTGGGAGTGTCAGAAATAGGGGACCCTAATATAGTACCCTAAATAGTATGATCCTTATTATGAGACCCCCCAAAATAAAGACCCCTGATTTGGGGAAACTCTCGTTTGGAACGCCTAAACTGGGCCTAAACCGCGCTCCAGACCCCTGCTTCTGAGGCTTTGCTTCGGGCGCGGGGCTTGGTGGTTTAGGGACCCAAAAAGCACACAAGCATAAGCATTTGAGGGGGATATCCCTACCTTTTTGGGCTTCTTTATAAGGGGGTTTATATGGGATATCCCTGTCCTCATGTTTGCTTATGTGCTTTTTGTTTGGGCCCTATGGTGGTTGGGCTACACGTGCTGTGCCAGAGCACCTGCCTGACCTGGGCAGGATTCAGAATCAGTTGCTTTTTCAATCCCTCCTAGTGCCATAATTCCTAGGATTTTAGAGGCATCGAATCATAGAAGCACCCGCAGCGACATTCCTAGCTCGCTGCGCAATAGTTACATGGTTGATGGTTCTGCCATGGGCAGCTCTTGTCGATATCCGGGTTCAGCAGTCACGCCGGTCAAGCCTAACGGCCAGAAGGAGGTTAATATCTTTGTGTCCATCTAAAGCCAGGCTCAGGCGATGCACTCAAGCATGGCCTCTATATCTCTTCGGACGTTTCCGCCTTGTAAAACGGCTCCTGAACATCCGAAACTTAGATTCCGCCGCAGAGAGTCAGACTCAGGTGGCTTCGGCTATACCACCTGCAAGCTGCACGGAAGCCGTGCAGGGTGCAGTGGATGCAGGTGCCGGTGGACTCAATTGTCAGTTTACGGGTTCGTTTCCCATCTACCCTGCCCGATCTCTTTCACGGAGTGGGACGGGACGTCACCCAGATAAGACCGACTGTTGTTGCTACATTTGACCCCGTACTCTTTTGCCATGTTAACGAACTCGCTCTTCTAATCGATGATGGCAGGAACATATGCTACGTGCAGCCACGTATCCTGAAAGTGCTCCTCACCCCGACAGCACCCGGCCATGAAGATCTCGATTCTCCTTCTGGCAGTCCCAGTGCTAGCCGAATCAGCAATCCGGGCCCCGGTGCAAACCGACCACGGCTGCTTCAGGAACAGCTACCCAACTTGCAAGACAGCATCTGCTTGCACCACCGGTTTCTCGCTGCACTGCGAGCTGTTTCATTATTCGAAGATTGTGAAGGTTGGTGGCAAATGGGAGCCTTCGACGAAGCACTGGACTGTTGCCAATGCCGAAGCCCGGGCACAGCGCCCAGAATTGCGACTCCGAGCGTGCAGTCGGCGGAGTGCTGCGGAGAAGTGCCCGACATCCACTTCTCAGGGGTTGCCAGGGCAGCAGGTCCCATCGTGCTGCGGCCGGAAAGCCAATTGCCCCCAGGGCTTTGCGCTTTCGGAGCCCTTGACGGTCTGTGGGCGTCGGGACTGCGACTTGAGCGAACTTCAGAGCTACACTTGGACAGAAGTCACCAATCCCTCAAGCAGTTGCTGGACCCGAGATCAAGGCGGCTGGTACTACAAGCCGGAAGCAGTGACATGCCAAACCTGCGTCTATGTCGGTGACACCACTGACACCACTACGGTTTCAAGCACATTCACGGCAACACTACGACGTTGACTGTGACTGTGCCTCCTGCAGCTGTTTGGGAGCCGGTCGGCGCCCCAGGCGAATCTGCTTGCCGTGGTCGCAACATCAACGACAACTTAGGTGTGTACTATACGGTGCACAGCAGCATGAGCATCCAGGAATGCAAGGATGTTTGTCCTCAGCACTACCCTAGGTGCAAAGGCATCGAGTACAGCAACAATCGATGTGAGATCTGGACTAGGCCCCAGGGCATTTACGTTTCAAAGCACCTCAGTGGTTTCACTTGTCTTCGCTTTGTAAGTTTGATCCCTGTGGATGGCGGGCCCGGGCGGGCCTGTCGGGGGACGTCGCCCACAGACGACTCGGCAGCGTACTACTCCCCAAAGGCTCCATGTACCCATATAGTAGGTACTTAGGCCTTAAAGTACCCATATAGTGACCCCTTTAAGGCCTAAGTACCTACTAGATGGGTACATGGAGCCTTAGGGTCCGTCTCAGCGGCCACACTGCTGGAAGACTGCAAGGCCCAGTGCTCCGCTTCAGTAATCAGTTTAGGGTTTAGGGTTTCGAATTCAGCCTGGGACGTTGCGAAATCTGGCAGCGGCCTATAGAAGCCGTAGCCCTTCGCTCCGGTTTCACATGTTTGGCATTCTCGCCCGCCCAGTCCATCCTGCCGTGAAGATGTCAAGAACTGGTGAACGACTAGGTTCGACGGCGCATCGGGGTCCCTAGACACAGTTATAGCGAGAGGATGAGGCATGCCTGTGGATGGGATGACGTGAAGGTGCACCTACTAAACGGTACCTCACTAAATGGTACCTCTACCTGATTCGGGAACCACATGCCTGGCCGTCAAATATAGATGCTTGGAGGTTGATGGTAGTTGTAAGTGGGGTTATGCGTCCCCTAATTTCTAGTACGGGCCACAACTATCGTCAGCCCACTTATAAACCCCACCCATAACTACCCTAAGCCCGATAGAACCCTTTAAAAGAACCCTACTTATCAACCCCACTTGTAACTGCCCATGAACATCCAAATAAACCTTAAACTTAAACCCTATACCCTTATAGAATCCCTATAGATCCCTTTAAAGGGACCCTTTAAGGCAACACTTATAACTGCCCATGAACATCCAAGTGGGGGCCAGCGGCCGGAGCTATTCTGTGGGCACACGACCGGACAGTTTATCTCGGGCCGGCTGCAGAGGATAATCCTTCATGGTAGATTCCAACAAGACGGAACTTCGTTCTCCTCTCGTCTCAAGGATTTTCCGCTAGAAGAAGTCAGCAATCCCTTCTTGCCCAGTCGTCAACCTTTTTGGAATCTGACCACATCGTTTCCGAATGTTTCTGCATTCCACCAGACCCTATCCTAACTAAAAGCCCTGAGCCCGCCTCGACGCTTCATCTTTCAACTTACTCCTCTGATTCAAGCGAGGCATGTCGGTGCGCAGCACTGCGGTGCGGTCGCTGCCGGATCCCCGGACACGAAGCCCTACACGGTCTTTAAATGTCGGTTTTTGTTGTCAGAGTAAGGGTGCAGAGATTAGAGGCTTTATTCTTGGGATCAGGGTGTGGGGCTGAATGATTAGGGTTCTTATTGTTGGGATTGGTTGGGGCTCGGTTAGGGTTTTTTTTGGCTTCATGATTCGGGGATTTACTGAGAGGGTTATCGTGTTTAGGGCTGTATGATTCGGGCGTTGATTGTATTGGCAACCCTTTCTGTGGGATGCGGCACATAGGGTTTGATTATTACGGTTTCGGGAGAGGCTTTAGGATTCATTTTGCAGTTTGGTGATTTAGGGGCATCGGTTTTGTATCCAGGTTCTATGGGGCTTCTCATAGGGGCTCTACACAGATTCCAGAAGGGTTTTGTAAGGGACCGTCCAGGGACGCGGCTCCGACAAAGAAAATCACAGTGTGTCCGCTCTAGCCCGACAGACGCCGACCCATTCTGAGTATCAATCTATGTAGCAATCCCAGAAAATTCCTACGCCGCGAAACTTGCAGACTCTTAGCGGAAGCCCACATGGGGGTTTCCGAAAACAGGGGACCCAATATAGCACCCTAAATGGTAGGATCAATACTACAAGGATCCCAAAACAAGGAATCCTCCGAAAACCTAAACCCTATGATACCCTTAAAGTAACCCTTACAGCAGCCCCTACTTTTCGGAAACTCTTAAACCTCTTTCTAGAACCCTTATAGATCCCTTTAAGGAATCCCTATGGATCCCTTTAACGGAACCCTAACCCCCCCCCCCCCCCCCCCCCCCCGCAATTTTTTCGGAAACTCCCCAGATGAGGCTGAAACGATGCACATCTCAGCTGCGTCAGCTCCCAGAGAAGGATGCCGACCTCCCAGATGGGAGATTCTGAAAATTAGGGGTACCTTAGGGGTACTATCAGGGTACTATGAGGGTTCTAGAAAGGGTTTAGGGATGGGAGATTCCGAAGATTAGGAAGACCTTATTGTGGGGTCCTTGTAGTAAGGGTCCTACTATTCAGGGCATCCTAAACCCTAAACCCTAAACCGTAAACCCTAAACCCTAAACCAAAAAAACCCTAAACCCTAAGCCGTAAACCCTAAACTGAAGCGAGCTGCGGGCGCTGCGAATAGCAGCAGCGAGCGTGCCGAAGCGTCAGTGAGGCTGGCTCCGGAGCTGGCGCGACAGGCGCAGCGGAGGAGCCCCAGCACTGGCTCAGGTGCTGGCGCATGCGACAGGCATGCTAGCCAATCATAATGAGATGACCCTAAACCTCCAACCTCGGAGGGCCCCATCCCTTGGCCCTGGCCTGGGCCTGCCTGGGCCTGGGCCTGGTGTGCTGGCCTGCCCTGCCCTGCCCTGCCCTGCCCTGCCCTGCCCTGCCCTGCCCTGGGCGGGTAGGGCGAGAGCGTTGAACCTAGGCGCACACCACAGCACACGTGGTGGTGTGCGCGGAGCATCGACACACCCTAAACCCTAAACCCTATTTTCGGAAACTCCCAGATGATCCCCAGAGACTCCAGGATCCTTTGCCTAAATTTGCCCTTTAAGGGCTTCTTAAAGGGGTCTTTAAAGGGATCTACAAGGGCTCTATTAGGAATATACCTTAAGCTATAGCAATAGTAGGATCCCTTATATGATTTGAGGGAAGATTCCTTAATTCGGGGATGTTGGAGTCTCTGGGTCACAGGGCACCATTGAGCATCCGTCTCGTCGGATTCCGACATCGTTATATAACCTTGATGAAACGAGGGCAGTGTACTGGCCAGGGGTCTACCGTCACCATGACCCTAAACCCTAAAACCCGAAAACCCTAAACCTAAAACCCCACCCTAACACCCTAAACCCTAAACCCCGAAAACCCTAAACCTTAAACCCCGAAAACCCTAAACCCTAAAACCCCACCCTAAACCCTAAAACCCGAAACCCTGAACCTTAAATCCGTAAACCTGGAGCTTCTTCTTGCGGAACGAAGATCTGGAAGCCCTGTGAGGCTGAAAAGCTTCGTGAACTCGCCATGGGCCTACCTGCAGCCTAGGGTTTAGGGGTTAAGGGCTTAGGTTTGAAGGTTCTGGTTTAGGTTTGATGTTTCGGGTTTAGCTCTTTAGGGTTAAGGGCTGTAGGGGTTTGGAGTTTAGGGGTTTAGCGTATATTGCCTAGGGTTTAGGGTACGTGCAATGTTCAGCGTGTAGGGGTATCCGGGATCTCCCCAAAGTAGTATAGGCAGTATAGGGCATTTTTGAGGCCCCTTGTCTCGTGGCTTTGGTCGATGCTCGCCGGATGCCTTGTTAGTCGTACGAGGCCATGGTAATAATCTGTCTGTCCGTCTGTATGTAGTTATTGGTGTATGAGATAGAGCGAGAGAAAAAGAGAAAGAGAGAGAGCGAGAGACAGACAGACAGCAACAGTTGGACAGATAGAAAGATACATAGACACATAGGTCGATAGACAGCTAGATAAACAGATACGTAGATAGATAAATCATGTTAGTTCGACAGACAGATAAACAGAAAGGTAGAAAGGTCGGTGGGCAATTCGCTAGATAGGTGGCTAGGTAGGTAGATCGATAGGCAGCCAGGCAGATGACCAGAAAGGGGGTCTTCAACAATAGAAGCCGCGCTCCTTTTCTAAACTCCCTCTATAGCTGGTACAGACGTTTTGGGTAGGATGCCACCGAGCCCTACTTCCCTAGTCAAGCCGGACGCCTTGAACTCAATTCTTTATGAACTGACGCCTATGATCAGCCCGAGGCCTCAAAGCATACTTCGTTAGCTCGTTTCGCCCCAGGTCCACAACTGCCAGTATTGAAACTTGGGGGGGGGGGTGTGCCGTAAGTCTTAAGTTATTAAGATTCCTAAAGAGGCCGGAATCATTACCAATAGCATTCTCAGGATTCCGTGTCACATTTATAAGAGAATGTACCCACAAACCTGTTCATCATTAAGGCCCCTGTTTTCCTCGAGTAGCCATCAGGCAAGCGCAATCCTCAAGGAGGCGGAGGAAGAAGTCTTGCACAGCCAGGCAACGGTAGATTCTTGGTTGCCTCGTCTCGGCGCCGGGGTTAGGGTTTAGAGTTTAGGGCGGTTTAGGGGTCAGGGGTTTAGGGTTTATCTCAACCCTGAAAAGCCTACCTTTTTGAGGACTTATATAAGGAATTCATAACCGGGAACCCTATTAAAAAGGTAGGCTATTCAGGGTGTAAGGTAGGGTTTAGGAGAGGGCTTTGGTGCTGTCAGCCGTGGGCCATTAGTCCTCCAAAGCTCCAAACCCAAGACCCTAAGAGCCCTTGGGCTCCGATGATCTCTGACCCTACAGCAGCTGTCCAAGATCCTGAATCCTTCACCCTTAACCCAAAACCCGAAACCCTGTGATTCTGGCAGACATTGAAAAAATTAAAAAGGAGAAAAAAAAACAATCCGAAAGCCAAGGCCCTTAAGCCTCAATCGTCCGCCCGACATCGTGAAACCTAAGCCCTCCACCGATGCCAGTCAGTAAACCTTAAATCGCCTAAGCCCGAAATCCTATGCCCAAACCGTAAACCTCCTAGGCCTTATTGTGAGTGATAGCAGCTGCTCTTATTGCTGCTTGCGACTATCGGGACTACCACTCTGATTATTGCTACTACCATCACAAACATTGGCATGATTACGTTGGCCATTGCTATTGTTAAAGCCACATTGTGATTGTTGGCATTCTTCCAACTCTTTTACTGGTGTTGTTGATTATCAACCCTGAACTCTTGTCAAAGTTTGGCAACATTTTGCATGTGTATGGGTACTTCAACCCGGCACGACATACAAATGTAGATTCCTAATACTATCCCAACCATGAGCCAACGAACCGGAGTCCCTCCACTTGAGGGCGCCATCCGGCTGCCACGCGCAGAGCCTTTGCGGCTTCCTCTCGACCTCCAGCTTTTCCGTGAGGCTCTGGGCTTGGGCCGCACTGTACTATAGGGGCCGAAATAATTGCCTTGACTATTTTGGTGTTTCCTTGATATGATTATAGTATTAGGATCCCCTATTTTCGGAAACTCCCAATTAATTGAATACACAGGGTTGAGGCTGCACTCTATGGCTTGGCCCTTAGGGCTTATGATGCAGTGGTAAGTGCAAGCAGGGTTCAGGGTGTAGGGTTTCGTCTTCAGAGCACAGAGCGTCAGGTTTGGGAACTTCGGGTACGAGGTTCGGAAGGCAATGAGCTTTAGGACTCAGAATCGAATGTTTACACCCTTTTCGAGGGTTCTGTTTCACAATAAACTAATTTTGAACGAGATATGACGCAGAGAGTGTTGAACCATGAAGACAACCCTAAACCCTTAACCCTATCTTAAACCCGAAGAGCTCTTCAGGCTTTGGGTCTGAGGGGTTCTGAGAGGCTGCATGGGTTAAGATCTTAGGGTCGCGGCTTCCAGACTCGATGGCTGTAGAAAGGTTTAAGTTTAGGGATCGTGTTTTTAGGGTTTAGGGTTTAGAAATCTGGGGTTTGTGGGGTTTAGGGATCCGGGGGTTTCGGGTTTAGGGCGGGTTTCTGATCAGTCCCTGCTCGAGATGATGGGCTTGTTCCACACTGTGTTTTATTCCTTCGAAGTATATGAAGGGACTAAGAGCCTTCCTGGTCCTACTCCTTGTGATGACAAGGCTTGGAGGCCGCCCCAAATTCCTGCACATCGCTACACCTACATTGTAGAAGCATCCGTTGTAACCCTGAAGGAGGCCATTTGTGAGATACTCCTCCTTGCACGTCCAGCATGCGCAGATGTGCGGAACTATTCTTCCGTTTTCCATCCTTGCTGGTCCTCCTCATGTCAGTCTTAAGCCCTAAGCTTGAATGCAAGCCATTGTGGTAAGGCCGTGGCAACACAGCTGGGTCCAACCGTGAGCTCCGGATGAAAAGATGTGCAGCCTTCGGGCTCATGTAGGAGTTTCCAAAAATTAGGGGTACCTTCTTTTGGGGTCCTTATAATAAGGATCCTACTATTTAGGGTACTATATTTGGGTCCCCTATTTTCGGAAACTCCCATGTAGGGGGTCTCCGGATCGGATTGCAGCTGCATGCTCCGACACATTGAAGCAGCAGCATGGTTGTGATTTTTTGCACGCTTCAGCTAGTTCATCATGCTTTGCGTGACAAGACTCGCTTTGCTGTTGTGGTTCGAAACCAGAGCCAAGAGAGAAGAATTGAGGAAATGAGCAAGTCCAAACCCTAAACCCGATATCCCAAAGCCTAAACCCTACAGCAACCAGTCATACGGTAATACGTGCATTGCCCTGGGAACAAGCGGGGTGCCAATGGAACGTCTAGCATAGAAGCCTAAGGATTGAACAAGAGTATTCCTAAGGGCGACAGCGCTAGTATCAGCATTTTGTGCATATGTACATATGTATATATATATATATATACATACATATACACACACACACACAGTGGTTCTTGTCAGTGCTGGTTGTTGAAAGTTTTTTGCGTAAGCCCCCCACTACACCGCAATTCCAGCCAGCCATGGCTCGTTCTAGCCGTCTGCCGTGGACGGTGGCGACAGTCACTGCATTGCAACGGCGGTTTAGGGGTTGGGGTTTGGCGTTTAGGGGTTTAGGGTTTGGGGTTGAGGGCTTAGGTTCTAAGGTTCTTAGGGCCGGCGGTCATTCAAGAGGGTTAATATAGCGGCCTAAACGATTATCAACAACGGCTCCTGCAATACTACCCAAAACTCAAAGCCGTATTCCAAGTAGAGGCCTTGCTATAGTATCCCATGCGCATGCGAGCATAAAAGCCAACATCGACACCTTGAGTCGTCGGAGACCCCCGGCAAGACAACGCCTATGCTCAAGAGTACGGATGTTTAGGCCTTTTGTGGAAGATCCCCAGTATAGTGCTTCGTTGGTCATGCACGATATGAGTATCCCGAGAGCCTCCTGCACCATGTCCTTGGAGAGTACTGAGGCCGCTATGCTCTAACTTTTAAACGCTGCACGGAAGTGCAATCGCCAGATTCCCCAACCTGCGACTACCTTGGAAACCCTGAGCTCTAGTCCCCACCTCGAAGAGACTCATGTGAATTTCTTCAGCCTTCTTCGCTCGAGGGGTCAGCGGCGTCTTCCTGACGTGCGACAGCGTAGTGCCTGCCATCCTGCGCGCCCTAGAAACGTGAACCGTTCAAAGCTCACATGGGTGGTTGTCAAAATTAGTGTCCCTTTTTGGGTCCTTATTATAAGACGGTACCTATTATTTAGGGTACCCACCCAAAAAGGGGACCCTAATTTTGACAACTACCCAGATAAGCCCAAAACTTGCAGAAGCCTTTGACTGGACCAAGGCAAGCCTCATCTTACCTTTGGTTAGTAGGGAATGGAAGACTGGCAGTAGTAGTAGTAGTAGTAGTAGTAGTAGTAGTAGTAGTAGTAGCAGTAGTAGTAGTAGTAGTAGTAGTATCAGTAGTAGTAGCAGTAGTAGTAGTAGTAGCAGTAGCAGTAGTAGTAGTAGTAGTAGTAGTAGTAGTAGCAGTAGTAGTAGTAGTAGTAGCAGTAGTAGTAGTAGTTGTAGTAGCAGTAGTAGTAGCAGTAGTAGTAGTAGTAGTAGTAGTAGTAGTAGTAGTAGCAGTAGTAGTAGTAGTAGTAGCAGTAGTAGTAGTAGTAGTAGTAGCAGCAGTAGTAGTAGTAGTAGTAGTAGCAGTAGTAGTAGTAGTAGTAGTAGTAGTAGTAGCAGTAGTAGTAGTAGTAGCAGCAGTAGTAGTAGTAGTAGTAGTAGTAGTAGTAGTAGTAGCAGTAGTAGTAGTAGTAGTAGTAGTAGTAGCAGTAGTAGTAGTAGTAGTCGTCGTAGTTATAATTGTACCCCTTCCTCCATTCCCTATTAACCCAAGGCAAGCCTCATACAGACGACGGCCGAGCCCTTGCTTCATGCTGGGATCTTTGAGGCTTACCCAGGCCACGGGGGCTTCGAGCCGTAGGATGTTTTTGTTGGGGTGGTCCGGCTCATCGTCAGGCTTGAAGGGGATGTGAGATTGGGGCCTAAGAAGAGAATCACCAAGCTTGTTCCGGAGGGCTCCTCCATAAAAGCGTGTTCCAGAACCTCACTCTAAGTATCGAGGCCCCTGCATTAGATTGGATTCTAAGATTCAGGACTGGATGTATTCCTTGGTGTTCCGTAGCACAGAACATGTTCATAGACTAAAGACAAGCTTGCAGATTTGTGAGGCGCAATCGTTTCGTCGTCTGCTTTTTTGCCAGCCTGAGGCAGAGTAGCATTGAGAGCCGAGGATCATTGCTTTTGAACTTGTGTTTTAGATGTCTCACAACCTCTTATCGTGAGTCTCGTTGTCTGCGACTGAGCACGTGGACACGGGCTATATCCAAAAAACGCCCTGAAGAGTTTGAACTGCGCTTGTCCTGGGAATTTCCCAGCAGGCTATGGCGGCAGCCTCTCTGTGGAGGGCTCTGTGAACATCTCAGCCGTCAGCTCTGGCATTCAAGTCCAGGCCCCAGAGTTCGGTCGACTTGAAGGGCGTGGCCAATCTAGGCTATAGCCTCCTTAGGACTTGTGTTTTTGTTTATATAAAACCCACGAGAATATTCAAGATATGTTGTTATTATGATTCTAAGGGTGGGGTATAGTAGGGGCCTTAATAGAGGCAAGAACGAGGAAAAGTTATGGTATAGTAATAATGTTCATACTAATCATTAGAATTATCCGAATGGGGTTCCGGTTAGGGGTTCCTTTTCATTTCCTTTGAAGGTACTTTGGGCTGGTTTACTACGAGGGCTTAATCAAAGGGGCTTTTCCAGTTAGATAGCATTGTGGGGTATTGAATATTCTTGTATGATCTTGTATGCCTGTACTGAAGGACCTGTGAGGAATAATCGTCCTAGTTGTGCAGGCACCTATATATTGGTTGCACGACAGTACGCATGCAACGACATCGAAGCAAGTCGCCTGACCTAACATGTCTGTAGTCTCTGCACCATCCAAGCCAAGGTTGTTTCATACGCCTTAGGCGGCTTGGATGCTGAATGCGGCTCGCGCTTCTTGGCCATTGCGACGTCAGCAAACCGTCCATACTGTTGAGGGAGCAAATCCTGCACCAGTTCAAGCAGTCAGAGAGGGAGAGCACCTGTGCAATATTCATTTCCGGTCCCGAGAGGGGGCGCGGGCTCGACTAACAGTCCACTGCATGGCCATGGTATGTTGCTGTCCGTTTGAAAGAGGGTGCGTGCTCGTGGTCATCTGCGATGTCATGGTTCAGCATCTGTGTGCTTGCGTGTGTTCTTGAAGCACGGGAGGGCATCGCGAGAGTCACCACGGAAAGCTGGCTGCCTCAACCTAAACCCTAAACCCTAAACCCTTGGCGAAGTGGAGAAAGAGTCATTGCACTTTAAAAAAAGACCTTAAACCTTAAACGGAGCAGTTGATGACACTGCGCCTCTAAACCCGAAGCGCCCGAGGTAACCTTTCGCAAGTGCCGAATGCTTGCGGAGTGCATGCAGCCCGGACGGATGCGAATATAGCGGCATTAAAAGTTGGAATAGGGTTTTGGGGTCCATTGTACCATATTTCTAATAACGAGCCCTCAAAATAGTGTAGGTAATTAATAAGGCCCCTATACTATGGAGGAGGGTGGTTTGGAGTTGCCGAGTTTTGGGTTGTCGGGCTTCTGCCAGGCGCGACCACTCTTACATTGCATTTCCCTGTTTTGGAGGCCCATCGTATAACGGTAGCGAGGATGCCCAGTAGTACCCTTATTCCTTTTTGTGTAGTCCTAGGTTCCTTATAAAGTTGCCCAATACCAAAAAGAGAGGCCTTTTTATTCTTAGGTTACTGGGTATCCTAGTTTGGAGGCCCATCGTAGAACCGTAGGAGAAAGTAGCAGCAGGCCAAGAGCCCACAAGGCCCTAAGGCGTGTACCCAGGGGCCCCAGAGTA
The DNA here is from genome assembly GCA_905221615.1 of Symbiodinium sp. CCMP2592. Lineage (NCBI taxonomy): Eukaryota > Dinophyceae > Suessiales > Symbiodiniaceae > Symbiodinium > Symbiodinium sp. CCMP2592. The sequence goes on from CAJNDT010000184.1 coordinate 232,296, forward strand.
GTTCCTTTTTGGGATTACCTAATAAGATTCTTTATACGAACCCCAAAAAGGAACTACTTCGGGGCCTTCGGGTAGGGATAAGCTGAAAAGGCACAGTCCTCGTGAACAAAACTAGCTAGCGTTTTGTGAGAACAAGGACAGCGCATGGAAACATAGAACTTGGATGCATGAGTAGCACAGGGAACGATACCTGTAGTACTGCCAGTGTCAGTATGCCAGTTTTTAAAACTGCTAGGCAAGCTTCGAGGATTTTGACACGTGAGTCGCGACACCCCCTTGACCTCCTAAAGACACGCGCCCCTCAGTCAGAAGCCCCTAAATAAACCATAAGTAAGCCCGAGGTTACTAAGTACGCAAGCAGGCATCGCTCATCCTTGCCAACCGCCATTCGCAAACACAGCTAGGTTAAGCCTTAGACCCAACTTGAAACCACAAGGCCCAGACCTCAACCCTGTAAGCCCTAAACCTAAACCACAAGGGCCTCTAGGTCCAAAACGCCAATGCCTAGACATTAATTATACCCGACACCGCCCTACCTTTAGTTCCCGAACTGTAACCTATGTCTTACAAACCCTACTGGTGGCTCGTAAACCCAAGACCCTAGATATCACCCGATACCGCCCTACCTTTAGTTCCCGAACTGTAACCTATGTCTTACAAACCCTACTGGTGGCTCGTAAACCCAAGACCCTAGATATCACCCGATACCGCCCTACCTTTAGTTCCCGAACTGTAACCTATGTCTTACAAACCCTACTGGTGGCTCGTAAACCCAAGACCCTAGATATCACCCGATACCGCCCTACCTTTAGTTCCCGAACTGTAACCTATGTCTTACAAACCCTACTGGTGGCTCGTAAACCCAAGACCCTAGATATCACCCCCAGGTGCATGAAGGCACCTCCTGCTCCAGCGCAGGAGGCCCTGCACAGATTCGTTTCCACTGCTTTGAGTTTTAGAGCAGGGTTGCGCTAAAAAATCTAAACCCGCAAACCCCGAACCCCTTGAGGCACTGGGTTGGAAGGATTAGGCTCACAGAAGCAGAGTTTCCAGCTTCTGCTATTACTGTGGCGGTGTTTTGCGATGTCCAACGCCATCGAGTGCTTGATGCTAGTTCAAGTGCCCTCACTTTTGCGGTCCTGCGACCGCACTGACTCACCCAGAGTTTAAGCAGCACGGAAAGTTAATCGAATCAGCAGGCTGCTTGCGTTAAAGCTTTTCGAGAGTGCGTTCATCAGATGGGAATGTGCGAAACCTCGGTTTGAGTAGCTCGACGCTGGCATACTCTCGGGCAAAAAGTTGTCGTGTTGAGTGAGAACTGAGCCTTGCAAGCTTCAGCACGACTCTTGGTTCTAGAAGCATGTTATGTCGCACCCAAACCCCTAAACCCCAAACCATCCAAACCCTTGCACCCTAAACCCATAAACCCCTGAACTCTGGTATTCTTCGGGCTCCTACGAATCTTCGGCTTTCCTGCCTTCCTCCCCAGCTGCACAGGACACTTCTGGAATTCGTCCTCGTTGACTGCCGATCCTTGGGCTGTTGCTAGGTCCTTGTTAAGGAGATTAGTTTAAGTTACCATGTTATTTACTATAGGTACCTATCGTGGGAATTGAAATTTAGTTTGAGTTATTTAACATGTTTTTACTATATGTACCTATTAGGGAAATTGAAGTGAAATCCCTTAGCAGTAGCAAGAACCCAGGTTGGTCCCGTTTACAACGCCTCTGTGGATGGCTCGGCCGCTGGCACAGAGAGTCTTGACGCAAATAATAGGGACGGCTCGTTGTGATTGATGATCTCTTGATTGTTATTGTTGTCGTTTTGACGGGAAAGAAGCACTAAGAAGAACTAAGCAGAGTCTGATGGTGAGTGACGATGACGATCACGACGATGATCATCAGGCAAGAACGGTCTACACTATCCTTCTTGGAGCTGCAACCACCGACATGTCATGGGACTGAGCGTGTACAGCGACACCAATGCAAAGGAGTGTTGCGTCTGTTGCACTGCTGCTCTCGTGATGGCTGGCATAGGGCTGCGCGAAGTATGCATTTCGGGTCCCACGCATCACATTTTAAGAGGCATCGGCAAGCAACCTGCATCTTTGTGAAGGAGTCATGCTTCTTGTTTCATGGTCGCTATTGCCCTATGAACTGTTCTTAGTGCTGTTGTTGCTCATGGCGCTAGCGGTGCTGGTGGTGTTGTTGTTGCTGTCGTTGTTGCGGTTGTTGGGGTTGTTGTGGTTCGTTGCGGTTCGTTGTGGTTCCTTGTGATCCCTTGTGATCCCTTGTGGTTCCTTGTGGTTCGTTGTGGTTCGTTGTGGTTGTTGTGCTTGTGGGTTGTTGGTTGTTGTTCTGGTGGTGGCGGCGGTGGCAGTGGCGGGGCCGGGGATGCAGGGGCGGTGGCCGTGGTGGTGCTGGTGCTGATGCTGGTGCCGGTGATGGTGCCTTCGTGGTCAGGATTGCTCTTGGCTAGACAACATGACTGTAACAGGCAGTCATCATGCGAGGCATGGGGGCTTTTAGTTTCAATCTTAATGAGACCAGGCGGTCACAGTGACGCTTCCGACGATGACTTGTCATACATAAGCAGCTCGCCCAGAAGGATGGCTACGAGACGTGATCGCTATCACGCCGTTCTTTACCAAAGCAATGAGTGCACGCACGACATTGACCGTCATTCGGGGGATAATCTGAAGATCACGACTACGAAAGTGCTGACGGCGACAGCTAGACATTTGAATGAGAGGATCGGTCACGAAATTGCAGTACACTGCATGCAAGGTCAATTACAACTGGCTTCTCTTTGGGCAGCCTCCGTGACAAGGCAGCCCGGCTCGTTGGATTCTGTTTCAGCCCGTGACGTCGGGAATCCCCAATCTTGCTGCTTTGCTCCCTGCTGCAATGGAGTCTGAGCTCAGGCACAACTGTCCGTGCCACAAGGCTCCTATGTCTGGAGTCTAGTGGTATTGAACCCTGTAGCCCAATTAGCCAGAAAGCATGTGCTTTATCCGGCGTGTTGCATCGATCCCTGACTTGATTTTCAGGTTATGGTTGTTCATGATTCCTCGGGTGGGCGCGTGGCCTGCGCGACGTTCCAAACGCACCACGACGGGGGCTGCTACTCTGAAGAGGTGCGCCGCATATTAAAACTTATGATGTTCACGATGGAGATGACGTTTGTAGCGGTGGTGCTGATGACGATGATGCTGGTGATGATGCAGTTGTCGATGGTGATGATGATGATGCTGCTGTTGTTGATGATGATGACGATGCAGTGTGTGGTGATGACGAGTAGTGTGCCGGGCTGGCACTCAACCGTTCATCTCATCATCTTCATGTCTTGCTCAACTTTGTAATCGTCGGCATCGGCCTTGCCAGCATCAGCATCGCGATGATCACGTTTGGCAGCGTTACAATCATCAACTGCCTGCTGGCATTTGCCTCATCGTGGTGTGCGTCAGCTTCATGGCCGGATCCTCATCGTCATCCTCACTTTCATCGCCATCATCATCATCTTCCTCCTCATCATCATCACTTTCATCACCATCATCATCATGAGCATTGCCTCCTCACCGTAGTAGTTTTTGCAACCAAAGATTTGCATGTACAGTCTTCCTGTAGCTTCTTCAGAGTTCAGAGGCTCTATCTAGGCTATTCGTACTCAAATCTCTAGCCCGACTGGCACCGCCGCCGTTCCCTTTAGAGTAGGCACACTCGGCAGCTCTGTCTTGTGCACTCTCAGCCACCTCACGAGCGTTGCAGGAGTGGCGGCGTCAAGCGTGGCTGAACTTCTCGGGGGTCTTCGAGACTTTCGGCAGATGTTAGGATTTTTTGTTTCAGGTTCTGTGTGTGGTAGTGGCAGCAGTCGTATCAGCAGCAGTCGCAGCAAGACTAGCAGCAGCTGTAGCAGCGTGGTAACAGTAGTAGCAGTCGCAGTAGCGGAAGTGGCTTGTAGTAGCAGTAGTAGTAGTAGCAGCAGTAGTAGTAGTGGTGGTAGTAGTAGTGTTAGTATAAGTAGTAGTACAAGTAGTAGTATAAGTAGTAGTATAAGTAGTAGTATAAGTAGTAGTAGTAGTAGTAGTAGTCGTCGTCGTCGTCGTCGTCGTAGTAGTAATAGTAGTGGTGGTGGTAGCAGTAGTAGCAGCAGAAGTAGTAGTAGCAGTGGCAGTGGCAGTGGCAGTGGCAGTGGCAGTGGCAGTGGCAGTGGCAGTGGCAGTGGCAGTGGCAGTGGCAGTGGCATTGGCAGTGGCAGTGGCAGTGGCAGTGGCAGTGGCAGTGGCAGTGGCAGTGGCAGTGGCAGTAGCAGTAGCAGTAGCAGTAGCAGCAGCAGCAGCAGGAGCAGGAGCAGGAGCAGGAGCAGGAGCAGGAGCAGTAGGCGTAGTAGTAGTAGTAGTAGTAGTAGTAGTAGTAGTAGTAGTAGTAGTAGTAGTAGTAGTAGTAGTAGTAGTCGTCGTCGTCGTAGTCGTAGTCGTAGTAGTAGTAGTAGTAGTCGAAGTAGTAGTAGTAGTAGTAGTAGTAGTAGTAGTAGTAGTAGTAGTAGTAGTAGCAGGAAGTGGCAGTGGTAGTGGTAGTAGTTGTTGTTGTTCTCTCCGTAGCAGTAGCAGAAGCAGCAGGAGTAGCGGTAGCTGGAGGAGCAGGAGCAGTAGCAGCAGCAGCAGCAGCAGGAGCAGCAGCAGCAGGAGTAGTAGGCGCAGTAGTCGTAGCATTGATCGTACTACTACTACTACTACTACTACTACTACTACTACTACTACTACTACTACTACTACTACTACTACTACTACTACTCTACTACTACTACTACTACTACTACTACTACTACTACTACTACTACTACTACTACTACTACTACTACTACTACTACTACTACTACTACTACTACTACTACTACTACTACTACTACTACTACTACTACTACTACTACTACTACTACTACTACTACTACTACTACTACTACTACTACTACTACTACTACTACTACTACTACTACTACTACTACTACTACTACTACTACTACTACTACTACTACTACTACTACTACTACTACTACTACTACTACTACTACTACTACTACTACTACTACTACTACTACTACTACTACTACTACTACTAGACTACTGCTACTACTGCTACTACTGCGACTACTACTACTACTACTACTACTACTACTACTACTGCTACTACTACTATACTAACTACTACTACTACTACTACTACTACTACTACTACTACTACTACTACTACTACTACTACTACTACTTCTACTACTACTACTACTACTACTACTACTACTACTACTACTACTGCTCCTACTCCTACTCCTACTGCTACTGCGACGGCTACGGCTACTGCTACTGCTACTGCTACCACGACGTCTACTTGCGCAATGGCGGGCTTCTCTTTGATACTTACAGCTCTGGTTCCGGTAGGGTTGTACCCAGTCGGAACGTTGCTGTTTACTGCTGCTACTTCTTGTTCTACTGCTGCTAGGAATACCTGTTGAATTCCACTCTGTTGCTAGCGGCATCATCAATTCCTTAGCCTTAGCCGTAATCCCAAAGCGCTGAACCCTACAAGAGGGTCCAGAAAAATTGAAAACAAGCCAATCGCGAACTCTCGTCCCTAAAACCTAAACTCAAAGCAGCCTGGTGCTTTCGGGGACAGGCGATGTGGGCCGAGCGCTGTTTGCACCTCCGGGCATGAGAGATGCCAGGACGGCTTTAGGGCTTAAGCTTTAAGAGTTTCGAGATTGAGGGCTTGTTAGGGTTTGCAGTTCAGGGTGTTTCTGTTTGGGGGTCAGGTGGTTTTGGGATTTAGACTTTAGGCGGTTTAGGGTTTTGGGGAGTAGGGATTTTGTGGCTTGGGGTGTAGTTGGGGTTCAGAACAGGGGCTTGGGGCTTAGGCGTGTACGTTTTTTTGGGTGTAAGGGTGTTTTGCTTTAGGGGTTTGGGGGTTTCTAGGGTTTAGAGTTCGCGGCATAAAGATAGGATAGGGTTCTGATCATTAAGGCTTCCCACCTTTGGGCCTTGCAACCTGAAACTTCAAGTTGTGAAGGGACAAAGATGATGCAGACAAGCCAACATCAAAATGGCAAGTTCCATTTGTAAGCACACGGTTGTGAAGCTTCATTCTTGAGTCTCATGGGCTGCTGCAGCGTATAATTTGGACCTGACTACACAAAGAAGTGATGTTATCTCCCCGTGTAATCCAAGTCCACCTGCAATAATCAACTCCTCCAAACTTGTCCCTCGTATTTTAGCTATTGCACTGAGTCGCAGGCAATGAGATGTCGAGGGCAGATTTCGGGGTGTTTGGATTGGGGCCTCACGGAATGCCGAGCAAGCCAAAGGTTGTTCGGGGAGGATTTTGGTCGAAGGGGTTTACACTTTAAACGCATCAGTGACACCAGAAGCACCTCCACCACACAGCTTGGAGTCTTCAACGCCGCAAGGGAGTTTCCGAAAATGCGGGACCCTAACATAGTACCCTAAATAGTAGAATCCTTGTTATAAGGACTCCAAAGCAAGGTCCCCCGAATTTTAGGAAACTCCCACAAACGAGAAATCCTGCGGCCATCATCCCAGCTGCCTACGCCCAAAGCCCTGCAGTTCGCATCAGGATGCCTGTTCAGCGGATGTACAGTGTGAACAGTTTCCGCTGAGACTTTGCGACTGAACTGAATGGGTCCTGTCTGTTGAACCGACTATGGCTGCGGCTGAATGTGTTATCGCTGTCTTCTGTCGTCATTACTATCATCATTGTAGCAGCATCGTCCCACCACGAACATCACTGTCTGTATCATCATCCTCATCGGCATTGTCACCATCATCATCCTCATCGCCATCGTCATGATTGTCTTCATCATCAGCAACAATAACAGCATCATCACCATCTCGATCCATCACTCTCACCACCATGACCACCATCGTCGTCGTCATCATCATTGTCGTCGTTGTCGTCGTCGGCAGCACCCTTGTCTCAAGGGCTTCCGGCTTGAATTTCGCACGCCTCATCTCAATGCAGTTGATTGGTGGATGCACTGATGAGTTGCAGGCCCAAGGCAGTGAGAGAATGCGAGTTTTGCTCAAAGTTTGGCCCCGAAGCCCTCAGCCGCAACCCCCAAGAAATGCTACCGAAGTTTCCTTCAAGTCAGACTCATAATGCGGAGACTCGAAGGCCAACACCTGCGGCTTGAGGTCATTCTGGCCATTATATAGGAGCCTCAAGAATTACCTATACTATTTTGGGGGTTCCTTTTTTTACTAGTAGAGTGGGCCCCACAATCGTATTGATATTATTCAGGCCCCGATATTAGCCGTTTTGCAGCAGCTCACTCTTCCCTCCTCCATGTTGATGAGTTTGGACCAACCCTAAATCCAAAGTTGAACTCAAAACCTTCGACTTCTAAGGGACCAACCCTAAATCCAACTTTGAACTCAACAACTTCGACTTCTAAGGCCTCAAAGCCCCTGTAGTTTTCGAGACTCAGGCAGCAGCGACACTGCTCAGTGCGTTCACAAGCCGCTTTTCGGCTCCTTGGTTTATTGTGATTTGCTGTTCCGGGGTTTGCGGATTCTAAACTTAAACTAAGTCGAATGTAGTTACTCGTCCCTTGTCGCTTGTAGTAGCCGTTGCCGTGCAGGATTTCCGCCCGGTCAATCCTAACTTCCAGGCCATCCACAGGCCAAGCACCTTGAAACATACCATACCTTAAATAATACCAAGGCCTCGAACAACCCTAAAAAGCCCTGAAAGCCTGTGCAACCCCAAAAGCCATTGAAGCCCTGTAGAGGGCCTTAGAGGCCTAAAGCAGCATTAGAATGCCTTCAGGCCATACTGTCAACCTTAAGTTACTAAGGCCTCAAAATTGCAGTAGTCCCAATCCCAAACCCCAGAAGCCTTTATTATACTTGGGATCCAAGAATAAATTGAGGTCCCTACATGGAAATACTTTATTACGCAGGTCTACCGCAAACCCCAAACAGGAAAGCAGTAAACCCTGAAACCCTAGACATTTATAAGCCCCAGGCCATCCTATCGGAGCTGATCTTGGCGCAGCGTTCCTTTTCTTCCTCATTAGTGGCCCCTGCGTCTGCAAATATCTTGAGTTTTCAGTTGACGATAAGACTTAGTGTAAAGGATACTACGCAGGCTAGTATATGGATTCTGCAGGGGTTTAGGGTATACTACCAGGGTTAATCTTAGGGATCCTGGTGTAAAACAAGGTAAACGGTTCGACAATTCCTGGTTTTGCAAGGAGCTGCGAGGGATACGATAAGGGTCACTATAATGTATGCTATACCGGTACAAGGGGCTTTAACTAGAATGGGTTTGTGGGGTATTGCATGCATATGTATGTATGTATGTATGTATGTATGTATGTATGTATGTATGTATATATACACGAATATTTATGTAAACGTCACCATAAATATCTATATATATATATATACATGTTATACATACATACATACATACATACATATATATATATATATATATAAATATATGCGCAAATGTAAACTTCACTGGAAAGGGACTATAAGACTATCAGAATATCATTACCAGTTATTCAGACCTCTAAATCAGGATTGGTTGGGCCAACAAGGCTGCTCCATGAGGATGATGTTCTAACAAGTTTTGGATAAGGGTTCCATGCAGGTTGCATAGAAGGTCTCTGTGATGAAGGTGCTACAAGAGAGTTGTAGATACAGGTGTCCGAACAAAGTGCTTCGGGTCTTGGGTTTCAGGGTGTGGGGTTTCGGGGTTTAAGGGTTTCAGGGAAAAGGGTTCTGCATGCACAGCCCCTTTTAAGAGAATCTACTCCAAGGGCTGGTTTTGGAAACTCGTTAGTCTTTTTTTGAAGGAATGATTTGTGGCGCAGCCGCATGAAATTGCGAAACCTCAGAAGCCTTTACTAAACATGAAATGGCGCCAACCCTCTAGGGACCGAACTAGTCCTTCTTTTGCTGAGGCCTTGCCCTAAGCGCCGGGATTGGCGGGGGCGGCCTGTATGTGCCGCTGCTCATGATCATCCTCGGCCACATAGCTAAAGTAGTGGATGAGACAAAGAGTTGAACTTCGCGATTCAAGGCATTCAGGGTGGACGGGCAAACGGGAGAGATAATTAGAACACTACTTGTAGCTATTGCCTTGTGAATATAACTTAACTTAAACATTTGAGTCAAGCGGTTGCCTACTCGTATGCGTTGCTGCACTTCAACATCGGAGACTTTATTTTCATACGTTGGCAATGGCACGGAACAGAAGATTGGCAGAAGGATCAGGGATGGGACGAACAAAAGCAACAACACCAAGCATAAGGCACGGCAGAACCAGTCAGCATCACAGTTGCGCCAAGACGACGGCCGATGACGAACACAAACTGCTAGAACGATTCTGATGAATGCATCTCCTCTGCTGAAAACAATGCGTGATGTGTTCTTGTTCAAGCTTCCTTCCATGTTGCTCTCCAGGTCAGCAGAGTGCACTCTTTGTCTCGAAGCAACCCTCCTGCCAGGTGGAGTCCGAACATCTCATTCCTCCTGTGTTGCAAGCTTCTTACTGTCTAAGTCCGAGGTCTCCCGGAGCTGAGCCCTTTACCTGAAACCCGCCAATGAGTGAGCTAGCTCGCTGCAGCTGTCGATAGGTCCCCACTGCTCTGAGACGAGGCTTTCAGGTGCATGAAGCCACGGCGATCTCGCAGCCTTGCTTGGCAGGAGGTACGCATGAATCCTAAATCTGCAATGTAGAAGACGATGACTTCTTGGGTGCGATCCCACTGCAAAGTTGCAAGACCTGCTTTGCTAGCCCGGCTAACTCCCCCTCAGCCCACGTGGTTATGCTCTGGGAGGTGCTGCAAGCGCTTTGATCTACAATCTCCGCCAGCGGCATCCATCCGGGCTCAAGCCCATGATCGACTACGACCTCGTGACACTTGGGCTGCAAGCTGCATTGCTCGCTTTCATCTTCTGGGCTTTGATTTGGAATTTTTCCTACCAATACTAGTGCATGTATGCTACCGCTTGTATATCTCGGAAACCGTTGACAACACATCTTCAGTTTTCTTCACATGCCTGAAACTTTGAACGCACGCTTGCCATTCAAGTGACACGCAGTGAGCTACAACAAGGCTTTGAAGGGCGGCAGCCGATTCGACTTCAACGGGTTATATGACTTGTGGCCATGGGGTTTGAATGCGATGGACAGAGATGGCAATCTTCTTGAACCTCTATGATGCTGTTTGAAAACTAGTGCCGGTGCATTTCCTGAATGCAGTGTTCGCCCATCGGCGGGCCAAACTACGAGTTCGCGGCATGTTCCCACATTGTCATGCAAGTGAGCGAACATAAGGCATCACGGGCGGGGGAAAGCGTTATGGGCCTGCCAAAAGTTACGTGCCTGTCAACAGCCGTCTATTGCGCACGCCCGTGTCAAAGAAAGTGGAATAATTGTAGTATATTATCCCCTTCTTGTCCCTCATATGACCATAGTGCACTATCCCCTTATGCTCCCTCAAATAATCACACTAGCATAGTCTCCCCGTATAGGCTTCTTCCAGAACCCGAAAGCGCGGTCCGGCTTTCCTTTGTTGTGCTGATAGCAGATTTGGGTCTGAAACGACAAGGCATTTGAATACAGCTTACTTGGAGGTTCATGGGTAGTTATAAGTGGGGTTATAAGTAGGATAACCATAACTATGACTATAACCCATAATATTAAGTTAGGGACTTATAACCCCACTTATTCCTACCCTTGAACCCTATAATCCTATGATACCCGAAACCCTAAACCCTGTAGAACCCTTGAAGGAACCCCACTTAAAACTACCAATGAACCTCCAAGTACGGTTTAGGGTTTGGGAACTAGACGCTCCCCTCAGGTTGATCATGGGCCCGAACTTGCTGGTGGGAGCCATGGCCTCTTGGCATTTCCTTCGGGGTACTTAGAACCACTTTTAATTTGTGGTCATTATAATCCCTAAGATTTTAATTTGTGCTAGGGTTCTAAGTTCAGTATAGTTTGCTGAAGTTGCTCGGTTTCTGGTTGCGTGGGGACGTCGGAAATAGAAACCCTAAACCCTAAACCAGAGATCCCGAACCGAAGCCCTTACTATAGAGGCCTAAGAAATTACCACTACTATATTGGTGGTTCCTTATTGTACTTATAGTATACTGGGCCCCAAGGCCATATTCCAATTGCTAAAGCCCCTATATTAAGCCACCTTGGCTGCTCAAGGTTGGGAGCTTTCTGAACTTCGCGCTGCCATCCTGGTTGATTCTTGGGATGCTGGTGGCCATCCTCTCCCATTCTGTTTTCAAGACGTTCAAGAAGGCCTGGCCTGGAGGTTTTTAGATTTATTTGTTGAACCTCCTGGGTTTGGGGTTTAGGGTATAGAGTTTAGGGTTTTGAAGAACACGACTTAGCAGACATTTGCTGGAAGCGGATGTTGGAATGCGCATTTTCCTCTCTGCAGACTTCCCCGTTGACTCGAGACGGCTTGGTGATGTACTGGGCCTTAATAATTACATATCCTATTTTGGGGTTCCTGATTAACACCGAAAGCCTATTCTAGTTATTGAGGCCCGTGTATTACAGGCAAGCCCTGAAAAATATTCGACGAAGAGGAGTCCGGGTCATGGCGCGCTCATGTGAACCCTAAACCAGGCCCTACCTAAACCCCCGCCCACCCCCTAAAGTAGGTAAAAGAATGGCCCAGCACTTGTAAAAGTCTATCATTCTACACACTTTGGAGGGCGCAGCTAACACCTTAACAACGCTTGTGGTCGAGAGCCATCCACTTTTCGATCACAAGCACCGTTGATGGCATTGGCAAGGGCAAAGATCGAAGAGTCTACGCTACACGGGAGACTACTCGACCATCGTCATGCATGCACATCGTATATAACCTCTAATCCCAACCCCCGATTCCTAAGCGCAAACTATAAAAACCCCGAAGCTTGAGCCCTGAACCCTAAATCCTAATATATCCTAATCCCTCCCTGCCCCCCACCCCTCCCGATGGAAAAAAGTGCAAGGCCCTTGAGACGCTGCGGAAGGAGCGTGCGGGAGAAGTCCGTGGGTTGAAGCCGAACAGCCACGACCTCAGCAAGCAGATTTGGGGGACTCTGGGGTTTTAGGGTTTAGGGGTTTTAGAGTTTAGGGTTTTAGAGTTCAGGGTTTCAGAGTTTAGGGTTTTGCAGTTTAGGGTTTTATGGTTTAGGGTTTCTAGGGTTTTAGGGTTTAGGGTTTTAGGGTTTAGGGTTTGGGGTTTCGGGCTTAGGGTTTTAGGGCTTGTGGTTTCGGATTTGTTGGCCCTGTCCTGGCGTGTGTGGTTGCTGTTGTTTTTGCTAGTGCTGTTGTTGTTGCTTTGAGTGTGGTTTTCAGACTGCGTATTACTATGGTCGTGCTCGCCGCAGCAGGCGCTCTTACCTTGAGATGCCATAATTCGTTGCTTTGTAGATTCTTATTGAATGATGAACCCCGATATGAATTTTTAGGGACCCTGGTTGACCTAGTTGACAAAGCATTGGTTTTGGTAGCTCAAGGTAGTGATTGTGATGGCCATTGTTGTTGTGTTTGTGGCCGTGGCCCGGCTTCTTTTGTTTTGAGTAGTCATGTTGTTAGCTTTGCTCCTGTCGTCTTTCTTATTCATGCTTGTGCTTATTCTGTCCGTCTTCTTGTTGCAGTTGCTGCTTGTGCTGCTCTGCTGAAATTTGGGGTATCGATCCAAAGATCGTGAGTGGACAGCGGGTTTGCAACAACGCAGCATTCCTGATGTCAGCTGACTGCAAGCAAGTAATCCCCACTAGACTAGTTGACCAACTATGCGACTTTCTTGGGATGTGCTCAACCCGTGACGTAAGCCTAAAAATGCGTACGGCCATCGGATCCCAGGTGATGCCCGACTTTCTAAGAATCCCATCGAGCGATGCTTGAAGCGGCTTGGCAGCACAGGGCGTAGACCTGCAGACCTTCATGGATCTTGATGGGTGCGTCAAGGACACACTACAGTTGAGGGGTTATAGGGGGTAATGAGGGTGCCTTATTATTTAGAATTGGGTTTTGGGGGTTCCTTATGATAATTAAAGTATATTTTACCCCCAAACCATATTCTAATTATTGAGGCCCCTACATTACGACGTCTTAAGCTTGGCGGAGCCTGAGCCTGAAGTCTAAGCGGGGGATTCCACATGCTAGCTTGCTGGCCACCGGGTTTAGGGTTTCAGGTTTAGGGTTTAGGGACCGGGTTCAGGACTCCTTCTCCGGCCCGCACAAATGGACATCGGCACAACATCTTTCTAAAACAGCACTGTCGCACTCGCATCCCCACTCTTTCTCACTATACTAGTAAAAGGAGCAGAAAATGCAAAGCTATCCGAGCACACAGTTACCAAGGCATTTAAACCCCGTGTTTATTCAGTGCATACATGCATGCTTGAATTTATGGCAGGGATGTGTATGCGTGTATGTATATACATATATAGACATGTGCCATGTACATATCTATGTACATATGCATAAAAATACATGTGCACAGTCATTGCCTCGTGAGGTCTAACTTGTTGTCTGTGGGGGAGAAAACCTGTGCTGTAAACGCTACACTCTTAGGCCCTCAACCCTAACTAAAAGCCTTATAAGGTCAACAACTGCTTCGACAGCACATCTCCACGCCTTCTTCACGCAAGTGTGTCCCTGTGTTGTGTGTGTGTGTGTGTGTGTGTCTGCAGACCTCTACACCTTTAACGCCAAACAACTACTGTGTTGGACATGTTGTTAGGACAATGGTCGAAGCGACAACGCTGGCCTTTGCATAGCAAGACACCCTAATTAGATGACTTGAAGTCGGAATATTGTATCTTGATGCATGATGGTGGCAGCACTAGGTGCTACATCGTTAGGATCATGGTCATGATTTGCATTTGTCGTCGCTATATCTGTCAAGGTTCGTGGGCCTGAGCAAGCGCTATGCAGAGTTCGAGGAGCCATGGTTCAGTCCAAGTACCTGGAGGGGCAGGGGACTTAGTAAGTAGGTTATAAGTAGAGTTATAAGTACTCTAAATGGAGTTACCCCAATTATAACCCTACTTATAACCTACTTGCTAAGTCCCCTGCCCTTCCAAGTAATTCCTAGCAGCCGGAAATCGGACGGAAAACCACAAGATCTTCGCAAGGTCCTACCCAAGCATAGGGCCACAGTCTTGGTGCCTCCTTATTCCTTAACCCAAGAGCCCGCAGCCCGAAATCCGGAAAAACTAACAGCTCCAGACTTCAAATTTCTGAACCCTGAAACCTACTTCCTCGAGTGCTATTGTTACCATAATGGCCCTATAACATTCGCGTTGATTCGGCCCGTTATTGCTGGTCTATCGGTGGCGGACGATGCTAATTGAGATTTCTTCCTGGATATGAATCCTACCCTGGCCCTGAACCCCAAAGCTCAAAGCCTCAAACCATAAACTGCTTGCCGGGGGAGGATCCCGCAGCTTCGTTGCCCCCGGCCGTCGTCGGCCATCGCACCGAAGTCGACGCAGGCACCCACGGGCCCTGAGCTTTCCTGTAACCCGAAACCGGTATAGGTGGAGGAGGGTTTCGGGTTTTCTGTTTGCAGAGTTCGGGGAGGGGGTCATCATCATGAGGAGGAACCTACTGTAGGGGCCTAAATAATTACCAATACTATTTTGGGGGTTCCTTATTACAGTTATGGTATAATGGGCCCCAAAACCCTATTCTAATTATTATGGCCCATATGTTACATTGTCGTCATCAGCAGCTTCTGCACGGCCATTATGATCGTGGTCGTAGGTAAATCCAAGGGTAAAAGGAGGGACCCTTAATAAGGACCACTAGGTATATACCCTTAATATAGCTATTATATATCCATTATATAGCCCATTATAGGGTAGGGGTCCCCATTAAGGGTCCCTCCTTTTCCCTTTTGAGCAAAGCTGTTTCGATGTTCGGAGCTCTGTGCTGGGCTCGGTGTCTCCGGGCATGTGATTCCACAGGGGTTCCTTCACTCACCTTTGATTAGTAGGGAATGGTAGTTGTAGTAGTAGTAGTAGTAGTAGTAGTAGTAGTAGTAGTAGTAGTAGTAGTAGTAGTAGTAGTAGTGGTAGTAGTAGTAGTAGTAGTAGTAGTAGTAGTAGTAGTAGTTATGATTATACCCCATTCCTCCATTCCCTACTAACCAAAGGTAAGTTCAGGAGGAGCTGGAACTGTCGGGAGTGGCACAACGCAAAGAGAGCTTATGGACCACTTGGCGGAAACCACCAGCTGACAATCGCAGCCACTTGTAGCTTCCCGCCAGGGCCTTGGTTGGGTTCAAGTCTCCTCCTCGACACTCAATTCCCCAATTATAGTACCCTATAGATCCCTTATAGTATCCCTTAAAGACTCCTTTAGAAAGGAACCCCTACTATAATCATTAAGGCCCCTAAGTTACGCCCGTCACTCTCAGGGCAGATCAAGCTCGATCTTCAGGACTCCATAGAGAAGGATCCCGAAGGCGCGCATGAGAGTCATGGGCAGAGTTTAGGGTTTAGGAGGCCTTCCGTTTAAAGTCACTTCGGGCGAAGGTTTAACAAATTTGGGTGTCAGGGCTCGGAAGGGTTTGAGGTCTGCAGGTATAGGGCTACTGCAACTATCTACTAATGCTACTACTGTTGCCACTATTATCGCCGTTGCTATTATGACTACCTTGTTACTCTCACTTCTATTGCTGCTATTACTACTATTGCTACCCTTGCTACGATTACTACTAATTCGGCGATTAGTACTATTGCTTCTAGTGCTACTATGACTCGGCGGCGACCGCCACTACGACGACGAATACTACTACTACTACTACTACTACGACGACGACGACGACTACCACCACGACGACGACGACTACTACTACTACTCCTACTCCTACTCCTACTCCTACTCCTACTGCTACTACTGCTACTGCTACTGCTACTGCTACTGCTACTGCTACTGCTACTCCTACTACTACTACTACTACTACTACGACTACGACTACTCCTACTGCTACTACTACTACTACTACTACTACTACTACCACCCCTACTCCTACTCCTACTCCTACTACTACTGCTACTACTGCTGCTGCTACTACCACTGCTACTACTACCACTACTACAACTACTGCTCGGAAAGCCACAACAACGAATGCCATGGCGACGATTACCTTGTTGACTACTGTAGCTGCTGCAATCGCCACCTGATTCTTCATGCTCCGGTTCCCCTCTACCTCCTGATAGATCGCAGCCGCAGAAGCCCCTGTACTAAGTCCTTATAGTAGCCCTTATAGTAACCCTGATAAACCCTTGCTGAGTCCGTCACCGTCGCTTCTGAAGGTCAGATCATCGCCGCAAAGATGACCCGGGAGCCCTCTTTGGACACGGCGCCTCGGTTCTTGTTTAAGGGATTTGATTTCAGTTCCCATAATAAGGAGCCATATTAGTTACCATAGACCCTTGTTATGGTAACTTAAACCTTATAAACCCTTATCTCGTTCAGGGATTTGACGTAAGTTCCCTAATATGGAAACCATATTGCCATATTATTTATTGTAGACCCCTCTTGCGGTAACTTAAGCCCTAAACCCTTATAGATCCCTGAAAGGAACCCTCAAAGGATCCCTTAAAGGATATTACGGTAACTCAAATTGAGTTCCTGATCAAGAACCCAGGCACAGACCCAGCAGAGTGGCCAGAGCCAGGTCCTTGAGCCCCAGTACCCGCGCAGCAAGCTCATAGGCGGGGACTAGCAGATGCGTGCAAACACGCGATGTATACATGGCGAAAGAGGGAAGGAGAGAGAGATACAAGAGAGAGAGAGAGAGAGAGAGAGAGAGAGAGACGGAGATGGAGAGATGGAGAGATAGGGAGATGGAGACATGGAGAGAAAGAGAGAAAGATATCAGGGGTAACCCCTGCACCATAACCCTGGCGAGAGAAAGATAGATATCTATGTGTATACAACGTGTATATATATATATATGCATATATGACAGGGAGAGAGATGCAATGCCCACACACACACACACACACACTTGCAAACACAGCAGTGAACACGTAAGTGCTTGACAAATGTACACAAACATGCCGACAGAGAGTCCAAGTTTGATTTCGATGTTGTATACCTCGACGTACCTTATATGAATCTGTTGCGATGTAGAATTCTACATGCGAAACCAAGCTCAAAGTGTGTCTCGTCGTGGTTGTCATTTGCTGCGACTTGAAGTCAGTGTTTATTTGCCTCCCGGCTCAACTTCGTTTCTGGACGTATGTGTCTGCTGTTTTGCAGCGAAGAGCATGACAGCCGGCAGGTCCACCATGAATCCCGAATCGGGAACCCTCCGGGCCTAGAGTCCCAGAGCTCTGAACCGTGAACGCCCACGAAACCTCTTCGGCACTTCGCAGGTCAAACTTCCCAGACGAGTCGAAATGCCACGCTGCGTTCAAAACTTTCGTCCTAAACACATGAGTTGATCCATGGTTTGCTTCACGGCCCGCCTTAAGGTGTTGAAGCCCAGGCATCCCTGTCTCAAGCCCTGGGGTCCCCAGGTCTAAACCCCTAAGCCCTCGAAGCCCTTAAATCCGAAAGCCTGAAAACCCAAAGCCTTAAACCCCAAAGCCCTAAAACCTAAACTAAAACCTAAACCACTGCTGAAAAGAGCCCATTATAAAAAAAAACGCTGCTAAAGCCCGAAAGCCCCTGGGCAGGCTTCCTCTTGATGTGGGTGGTATTGGTTTGTTCCATCCTTTTCCGTGGTGGCCATGCCGCCGCTGGAATTGTGGATGTGTGCTCGAGCATGCCGCCCAGATGCAAATTGGGTTTAGGGATCAGGGCTCAGGGTTTACGGCTGCAGGGCTGTTCTTCTTCAGCGGCTTCAAGTTCTGGTTTCATTACATCAGCATGGTAATTTCTGCTGCGGTGTTGACCGTTTGGCATGCGTTTTTTTCCATATATACTATTCTGAGGCTTCTAGCTGGCTCTCTCGCATCCTGCCCGTTCTGCACTCCCGTGGCAGTTTCTCTGAAAGACATGTCAAGTCGCTTGCCTCAGACTGCAAGGTATTGGGTGATCGCTGCAGCCACTGCAGCCCAGCTCGTCATCCTCAGCATGTCCTCTTCCGCCAATGCCATTCGCATGGAGGCAGAGCGAGGCCGCCGCGGCCGCAAGACAAAGCAGCCTAAGGCCTAAGCTCGAGGTCCCTTTACCGAAGCTATGTATCATCTTTCTGCAGACGTTCAGAGCTTGACCTGTCTCGGTCTCTTCAGAGCCCTGAGTTTTCCGCACAAAGACCCAAACACGTAATATAGGGGCCTTTTTAACTACCTTTATAGTATTCCTTATTATGATTATATTCTATCGGGACCCAAAACCCAATTCCAGTAATTAAGACCCCTACGTCAAGACCTTGAACATGACAGACCAATGCGACCTTCAGAGCTTCTCAGTTCATGCGGGCCGTCCGCCGCAAGTGGAGGATGCGATCCCATGGACGCTTGGAGCTCGGTCACGGGCTTGTTTTCATTCATGCAGTCATCCATATTACCAATATGACTACAATTCTCACTGCTACTGTTATTGTTACTGCTTGTACAGTTCGTACTACTGTTTCTATCTGCTGTAAAAGCAATCGGGACCGAGAACCCTGGTGATGTCTAAACTTGTTGGAGCCCTTGTGCCCTAAACTTGTCTTTGCGAGAAGCCTCCAATCCGCAAGCCTAAACCCTAAACGCTGTCTTGACAAGAAGTTGCGCTGAGTCGTGTCTTTCCTTAAGGTTGCGAACCGCAGTGTACGTCTCTGTGTGGTCGCTCTTCGCCACGGGCCAAGATAGGTTTGACTTTTATGTAAGGGCTTCAGTCATTGTCAAAGCCATTGTTCCAGAATCTGTGTAGACATCTTGGCTTGGCGTTGGCCAAGCCATGAGCCGGGAGCGCCACGACACACAGCCGCACTAGAAGCATCAGCACCGGCACTTGTATTCGCAGCATTATCAAAAGATCTCGCAGTGAGCATCGAAAACAACTTCGTTGACTTCACGACCACGGCCATGACCACGACCTAGCCACCGCCCATCACACGCTGTTGTTGATGAGCATGGCTTCTTATCGTCACAATTCTCGTCCTCGTCCTGTCACTCGCCAACTGCATCCTCCTCAATAGCAGCAGCATCGTCGCCATGTTGTTGATAGCGGAGGGGCAACGGGTAAATCAGCAATGGATACATGGGCAGATCGGTGGCCGGATGTGAACAATGGTTGCTTCCGTCTTCACAGCCCGCTAATCGGCGTGGTAGCGGTGATGGTCGCATTGGTACTATTACTACAGGCTTGTAACGTATAGCATGCGTCGCTGTAGGACTAGCAGGACAGGCTGGAGCAGTCCGGGCAGCAGAAACAATACCGGCAGTGCCAGCCCTATGATGTGTCGCGACAGCTAGATGACAGTAAATCAACTGGAATACTCCTAGCACCAATGCTGCTCGTTGTACTAGACTGCAGATGGACAAAAACAACGCTAAGGCGGGCATGCTTGCAGCCCTGTGTGGTATCGGCGGTGGCATGATCATGGGTGGCGGCCCAAGGACCTACTGACCTACCGGAACCTGCATGTTCGCTGTTGTTTCTGCGTGAGCATGTGCTGGTTAAAACGCAAGGCACCGCCTAGACCCCCTCTCCACAACCTCCAACCCCAGCGCTGGATTCTACTGGGCCGGCCGACTTCACCCTAAACACCTGAATCCATAGTCCCCAGAAACCCCCAAGCCCCTAAACCCTGAACCCTTAGCAACAGCCTGAAAACCCTCAGACCTAAAATCTTGGAGCCTTGAACCCCAAACCCTCAACCCTAAGGCCCTTACAACACGGATCGGATGAATAGAATTAGTCCTGGTATGTCTTAAAAAGTTCTGGATGACATGTCTATTGTACGATATCCAATAGTACATATACACATGTTATAAGGATGTATATGTATATATATATATATATATATATATATATATATATTTTTTATATTTATATTTATATTTATATTTATAAGTATGTATATAGATGTATACTCATGTATCCCAAAATGCAAAACCGCATTTTGCTGAATACGGCCCTCTTCCCGCATGCAGGTCCTAAGCTCCTGGACTTGGGATGTCTGCCACAGGCCGGAAAAGAGCTGCCGTTAGGGTTCCTTGATGGGAGTTGCCCAAAATGGGGCACCCTAAACCCTAAACCGTGCCCTCAATAGTAGGATCCTTATAAGGTCCCTTTAATATGGTACCATTAATTTTCAGAAACTCACTGGGCTGTACAGGGTTTTGAGTTTTAGGGCTTTAAGGGGTTTAGGGTCTCAGGGTTTAGGCTTTAGGGGTTTAGGGTTTGGGGTTTAGGGTTAGCTATAGTATACTCTAGAGGCCTGAAATGATTAGTACTACTCTTTCATAGGGTTCCTTCATCTATAATAGGTATACGTCCTGTGGAAATATGTGTGTATGCATGTGTATGTGTATGTGTGTGTATATATATATATATATACATGTGGACACACGATGTGGGGGGGCCCTTAAACTCCAAAGCAATGCAAACGTTGCTCCTTATGTAGGGTGCGGTAATATAACTGCACCAGAAAGTACACCAAGATCCGATTTTGATTCAGGCGCCCATATTATGACTTGCTCCCTGACCGCGGGTGTCCTTCCGTTGCTATCAGGGTCCTGCTGCAAGGGGCTGCCAAACCCTCGTTTAAGGTGGGGTTGAGGTTTCCCGGGACTCGGAACCCAATGAGGGCTGGCTATAATTACCCTACAAGGCCCAAACATGCTTGCACAGATCCCCAACTCCCAAAGCTTCAACCCTTAAGCCAGCGCATGGGATTGCTCTAATTCATGTTCCCTCTTTGTTCCTTGATCATGACGAGCTATTCATCGCTTGCGAAAGTAGGTATCTTCAGTGTATCCAAATTTCAGAGACAACTGCCGATCAGTGACAAGCCTTCACTTGTTTCCCTCAGGTCCAAAGTGCAACTACAGCCAGGGGCCTGGCAGTAGTTGAACTTCGTCTTTTCCTGATTGACTGCAGATGTGCACACTATTAGGATATGGCCTCGGACCGAGGCAACAACGCTTTTCGTCATGTCGACGTCGACTACTATCGCCTTCCTGGTGCAAGGCCATAAACACCCATGGTTTCGGGCCCCAGGGTTGAGGGTCACATGCTCACCGACGCCCCAAAAGCTGACAGAGAAAGTTTCTGCTGCATGAGCTTGAGGGTTACCATGGGGAGTAAGTAGAGACCGTTGAGCCCCGAGGCCCTGTAGGATTCGATCTCCGTGGCCGCAAAGCGGAGGCACAGCGCCCATGGATTACTCGCTGTTTCTGGGGCTTGCCACCGCCATGGGAGCGCGGCCCTGAGAAAAAACAAAGGGAGTGGGGGCAAAAGCCGCTTCCGCAGCTCATACCGGGCAGCAACACCGAGAGCTCGTGGTTGCATTGTTGCAAGCATGCTGGCGAGCAATCGAAGTACAGCTTGTGCTTCTGCCTGTTGCCTATGACAATGACCTCAACCCGAGTTTATCAGCAGTTTTCCGACCAGCTCTACCCCAAGGAACCCTTGAATCCGAACTAACAGACCCCGAACCCCCAAACCCAGTGGAGAGTGAGCCCTAACGCCCTAAGAGCTTCAGACACCCGAAGACCCGAAACTCCGCGACAAAAACAAAAAGCCACTTTGAGGCTGTGGTGGGAAAGGCCGTGATTGGCTGGGTTGTGAAGCGCACCCGCAGACCCTCGGCACCTTGACACCAACGACGTGTGCAGACGGCGCTGGTATCTCCTAATCACGGCCGATACCTGTCATGCCAAACCGATTTCAAGTGGTTCGCATGCCCACGGGCTTCGAGCACCTAGGAGCTAGCTGGCCTTCTTTCGGACCTGTCCGCTCAAGACAGTGACTTCCATGTGCCACCAGATAGTAGCTCTCCAGTTAAGTTGGCAAGTGAAGCATCAGCCATTTGGAAGCTGTTGACAACTCAGCCGATGCTTCTTTAGCCATGTGAGAGAGGCATATCTATCCTGCACCACTAACCCTAAAGCCTAAAGCCTCGAATTCTTCGTAGTGAGCCCAAAGCCATATGGGAGTTTCCAAGAACAGGGGACCCTAATATAGTACCCTACATAGTAGGATCCATATTATAAGGACCCCAAATAAGGTACCCCTAATTTTCGGAAACTCCCATATCTTGCCATTGAGGTAAACCCTAAACCCTAAACCCCTAAACCCCTAAACCCCTAAGCCCCTAAACCCCTAAACTCTAAACCCAGGTAATCATGTTCATCCTGGGTGGCATCATTGCTACATCAGCTGGCGCCTGAGACACCGGGGGCAGATCGGCGCTCGAATCGAACTCTGAAGTAGAGGCCTTGCGCTCAGAAGCCATATATGGGAGTCTCTAAAAAATAGGAGTCCCTTATTTTGGGGTCCATATAAGGATCCTACTATTTAGGGTGTATATATATATATATATATAATTACCATAATAGGGTCCCCTATTTTCGGAAACTCCCATATGGGGCCATGGGGTGTAGGGCAATGTTAGGCGCGAGGGCCTGAGTGGGGCGTATGGCGTAAGTATCCGCAGACTCAAGCCAGTGCGAAACCGAGGTGGTCGTGATGTCCGTGACAGGCGCCTTGCCAGATATGAATGATGGGAGTGATGTAGGGGCCTTAATGATTAGCATAGGGTTTGGTGGTATGTTTTACTATAGATTTGACCGATCGGCGCAGGATGCAGGGACTTCGGAGAATCGGTTGGCTGTGACACAGGATTTGTTTGAGAGTCGTCTGCAGAGGCTCGCACAAGCAAGTTTGGGAAGGAGCGGACCCTATCAGAAATCCGAGTCCATGACACCCTGCCGAACTCGGCAAGAACGTGTCGTGACAAAAGATTAGCCTACACCTCAGGGATGCCCCCAACCCCCACAGGAAGCAATCAAGTTAGTAGTGTAGCCCACACAGACCAAACTCTGCACAGAATCGGGAGTTGGATGGCCCTATTGCCTGAAGCTTCCAGCCTCTCCGAGCTCCGCCGCCCGTTCGAGACTGGGACCAGCTTTTATGAAGGGGTGTTTGGTGGAGGAAGCTGTATTGCCGAGTGGTGCCATAACATCACCGGGAGGCTTCATCGATGTTGTGGACGACATCATACAGGGCCTTGACCTCAAATGCCTGGTGCATGCTCAGCTGAAAGAGTTCCAGGTTGGGGAATTGGAGGTTTGGCCACTATTGAGGGGACATGAAAGGTTGTCAATCAGAGTGGCTGCCCAAAACCCTCAAGCCACAAGAATGCCAACCACCTGAAACCCTAGCGTCCTAAACCCCAAAGCCCCACACTCTCTGTCGCAACAATGGTCGACTTCCCCAGTGACAGCCGAGGACGCGACCTGGGCTTCCGGGATCCCTGCGTCGTAGCCTGATTCCTGTGAGGTTCCTGCAGCGCCTTAGAACGTAAAGGAGAGTAAATCCTACGCCCTGCAGCCTGAAACATTAAATTAAATCCCGGAAACCTTTGCAAAAAGAACTAAAGCACAGAAACTCTCAGAAACTCCCATGCAGAGATGGTCAGAAGATCACCCTAAACTCGAGACCCTAACACCTCCCCAAGCCCTAAAGAGCCCGACCGGGCCCTACCACAGTTTGAAGACTTCTCATCGTTTTGCGGCTCCCTGCCGCGGGGGCGGCCCTTCAGCTCACCGAACAACTCGGGGGAGCCTCGGGGTCAGCAAGAAGTGGGAGTTTTCGAAAATTAGGGGTACCTTATTTGGGGCTCCTTATAATATGGATCCTACTATTGAGGGTACCATATTAGGGTCCCCTATTTTCGCATTCTCCCAAGTAAGCAAGCAGGAGACACCCAGAGGGGCCTTAGTGGTAATTAATAAGAGCCACGATAGTAATAATAGCAGCCAATAACGATAAGAATAATGATGATGATCATAGTAGCATTAACAACAAGAAACAGAAGAATGAAACAGTAGTCATAACCGTCATAACCATATATACTTAACGATATCATCTCTAGGACTCCTCCTCTAGAGATGTGCTTCAACTCAATGGCTGTCTCCTATTGCACGCTTCTCAGCCACGCCAAATTCGAAAAGAAACTCTTGGCTGTTTGGCCACACCGAAAAGATCGACAAAACAACTTGTCAGTTTACATCTGCAAGGGCCTGTCCAAATCCTACGCCGTACGAAGCCCAGAGCCTAAAGCCCTTAGCTCACGGAGCTTCGCGGGCCTTGCTGAGATCTGGGCCAGGTGGAGAGTTCAGTAGTGCAGTGTTGCTCATGCTCACAAGAATATGGTGGTCTCAGCCCGTCAGGCTCGCTGAAACAGAGTAGAGTGCTCTGAGACAATGCCGAACCACGATGGCCGCCGTCGTCGCAGCAACGAATGGGAGCAGTGGAGGCAGGCATCTGGCAGGCGACAGATGTGTCTGCACATATGTATGTATATATATATATATATATATATATATACATATCTGTATATATATATATACACACCTATATATATATATGTGTATATATACGTACATATTTATTTGCATGTCGATCTATCTATCTATCTTGCATGCATTCTACATATATACATGTATATGGACCCCCCGGAACCGCGCATGCACGCACTTCGTTCTTCTTTTTAGAGAGGCATTGTTGTTTTTGCTATCGGAGGGATCGCCTTTTTACGTTACTCTTCGAAGACCGCTGTTTGGAGTTTTCGTCTGTTCTTAATGCACCGACCTCTGTATAGAAGACTCCAATAGAGGGAAATGGCATTGGTAACTATCTCAGGAAAGTGTGACGGTGAAGCCAGCCTTGATAGTATGCATTGGGCATAGATATGACCATGACTGGAAGTGGTGATTGGATAGGTTTGTAGGGACAAGCCGACTTCGCACACGATTGGGTACATAGAGGGGAGTTGCATATGTGTATGTATGTATGTATGTATGTATGTGCGTATGTATGTATGTATGTATGTATGTATATATATATACACATATATATATATATATATGTATGTGTATATACATATATGTTTGCGGTAGCATCTATCTATCTATAAATATAAATATAAATATATATGTGTATATATATATATATATGTACACAGGTATGTATATATAAACATGTGCATATGTTTGGTTCTCTTCTCTTACGTGTCACTTCAAAAGCAGTGAGATGTGGCAATTCATTGGATGCTTTGTCCCCGGCTTGCCGTATCCATGGCGCCAGGCGACACGGAAATGCAACGTGGCAAGACTTCCACGTCAATTGCGGCCAGGCTTACACGCACCGCGTTGCATGGGAAGAGGTTTACAACCGCGAGCCTGAATTTCAGAAGATGCCCATGGCCCTGCCCGGACGCACATATGAGATGCCACCGATGCACTTCTTCCATATGCCGATGCAGAATGGGATTGAGTGGGGAGGCTTCATACCCCCGCCCGCGCCCGTCGTCGATCATGTGCAGCTCGTCCTGCAGAACATTTTCCTGCTGCAATGCATGGGGCCTGTTCAGGCCGAACTAATCCTCAAGAAAACAGCTGCCCTTCAGGGGCCGTATACAGACTAAAGAGCAGCGCGCTCTCAGAAAGCTGTGCACACCCTTAGAGGTGAAATTTCTTCAATCTAATTTCTTCATGCAAGAATTTAATGAAACGGTTCAACAATGAGCTGATTCCGCTGGCCCGACCGGGCACTGCATGGTACTGTCGGACGGAGTTGTGTGCGAGCCTGCTAGAAGTTCGGCGTGTTCTTCGCAGAATCCGGAGTTGGAACCTTCCATCAGATGCGGTCTGCACTGCAAATCTCTGTGCCGCATTCCTGCTTGCTGAAGTGTTGCTCACAGGTAGGTTAGACAGCATGGTGCATCGAGTATCGAGACAATACCGACGAAAACGGGAAACTAACTACAGACACCGAGTGCCGCGGCCGATGCCCGTCGTAGCGAAGCCATGTGATAGCTACAGGCAATGGGCGCCAGGCTGATGTTTGGCAGGCCTTCCGAAAGATCTTCCGAACAATCAACAACACGCTTTGTCAGATGTTTCCTCTATGATGCCATGCTGCAGTGTCAGGCTGCAGCAACGAGGGCCGAGGGGCGGAGCAGCTGGTCGCGCGGTTGATGTTGAATTTCAATATCAACTACGCCACCGGTGCCACCTGGCTGGCGAGGTCCGGAGGAGTCGCCCGCGGCCACACGCCACACTCAGCCAAGACGACGACTTTTGACCAGGTGGTGCGCGTGTGGAAGGATGTTCGGGTGGCGAGAAACCTTCGCCGCCCCCAACTACATCAGGGTCATCATGGACAACTTTGCTGCACTTGAACTTTGTTGTCCACGATGATTTTGACATCGTTGTATTCGAACATGTGACTTAGTTGCAGGTGCAAGCCTGTTCTTGCTCTGAGGCTTCAAGGCGGTGGTCTTAATTGCGTATGCCGTGAGTGTACCAATGTGCCATTCTCAAATTTGGTTCTTGTATCCTGATCATTTTATTCTTTCTATTTGCCCGCTCGCAGCGTGTTAAGTCGCTCTCACATTGCAAGGTACTGGGTCATCGCAGCCACCGCAGCACAGCTCGTCATCCTGGGCATGTGTTCTTCTGCCACTGCCGTTCGCGCGGCGGTAGAGCGAGGCCGCAGTGGCGGCAAAACCAAGCAGCCTAAGCTCGAGGTCACATCACGGAAGGCATTCACAGGCGTTCACGGCTTCTCCATAGTTTAAGTTTAAATTAAGTCTAACCGTAACCTAGTGATTCGAATTCTTACGGGTACGTACATCGAAGACAACAGCCAAGACCCAAGCAGCACAAAGCCTTAAACATAACGGTGCGACCTCAAAGCTTCTCAGTTCATGCAGGCTGACCGCCAAGAGGAGGATGCGATGCTGTGGACGCCTGGAGCTCGGTGTTGTTTTCATTCACCATTCACGCTACAGGGTCGATATCAGAACAAGCTTGAGCAAGTGTTAAACTTCAGACGTTTGAAATTCGAGTTCCAGAATTGCTCGGCCTACGACCAGCGCGAAGGCATCTGGGGTTTTTGCGGCCGAAACTGACGGACCGAAAACCCAGTGAATTTTGAACTTTCTGGAGAGCCTGCGCCCTGAACTTTGGCCTCGCAAGAAACCTGCATGCGCTGAGTCCCGATTCGTTCGTGAAGCTTGCGAACCGCGGCGTGTATGTCTCAGTGTGGTAGGTCTTCGCCACGGGCCAAGATGGGTTTGGCTATTCGTATCTATTAAGACGCGAGCTGCAGTCATTCACAGCCATGGTTCCACGATCTTTATCAACATATTAGCATAGCAATAACCAGACTACACATAAGCATTAGGCCATTAGGCCACTACATGTTTTCTGCCCCTACCTTCCGTCACGACACACGGCCACACCGGAAGCAGTCATACCGAAATGTTCAGGAGTTACACCTTGAGCATGCAAAATGACTTCGGCAGTTTCACGACCCACTGCCCACAACTTTGTTAATGAGCATGTGCTTGTCGTTGCCCTTGTCGTCTTTATTCTCCTCATCACCAGCAGCATCATCGTTGAAAGCGCAAGGGTACCAGGTAAATCCGCAATGGACACAACTTGTCAGTTGGACCAGCAGCGGTAGTTAGTCGCAGCAGCCCCAGCAGCGGAAGCTAGTATAGGCCTAGCGGCGCAAGCAGCACAAGTAGTTCCAGCCATATGAAAGGTCGTGACGACTACAGTCGTCTGTAGTTATACTGCATCGATGCAGTACATGAGCCAGCAAACTCGGAGTTCCCGTGCGGCTTCTTGTAGTAGAAGGACAAGGAAAAAATGCTGAGGCTGGCAGCCTGGCAGCCCTATGTGGCATCGGTGGTGACATGGTCATGGGGGGCGGCCCTAGCCCCAGGACCTATTTGCAGGTTCATGGTGCTGTCTGCGTTCGGAAGTAAGGCAGTTGATTCGAGCTAAATTCAAGCACTAGTCTAGCGGAGTAGTTTGTCCTGTCACGCTTCAATCCGATCTCTTCTCTGTGTGCGAATCTTGGAGCCTCAGTTCGACGAGGGCAGTGGGGTTTGGGAATGCGGGCTTCCGAATTGAGTGTTGGAGTGTTGGAGGAGGCTCAGAATAGGCAATAAGTATAGATGAGCCGCCGGATGGCACAGTTGAAGAATGCAGCAACCGTCCGGCACAGGCGTCAAACACGGCAAGCAAGTATGATCTAAAGTAGCATGTGATTGTACGCTTCACCTAAAGCCCCAAGCCCCTAAACCCTAAACCCTCACCACAAGCCTTATCAAATCTTGCAACGCTTAATTAGCCAACCCTCAGCCCGCAAACCTACGATCCCTGAACCCTGAACTCCTTCAGGTGCCCCTCTCTGCCTGCAAGTCCTAAACTCACGGCCCTGGGATGCCCGCTACAGGCTCGAGAAGAGAAGCCCTCCAGGAACCCAATAGAGTCGTTTCCGCGTTTAGGGTTTTGGGTTTAGGGCTAGCCGGTTTGATTAATTGAAGTACGAACTTGCTTCCCACTCCTAACATAGATCATTTTCCTTCGCTGTGCCTGACCACCACGAGCTACCGATCGCTTGCAAAGGTAAGTATCTTCAGGGTAGCCAAAATACAGAGCCAACCTCAAGCCGGCACTCCACCGGTCCCGAAGTGCATCTACAGCCGCAGGCCTGGCTCATCACACACCTGCTGAGTGCGAAGATTGTCTAGTGCTTTCGTGGTTCTTGGAGCAGACACGGGACCCTAAACCATGGCTGCGGATAAAAAACATGGCATAGCGGATTGCTTCCGACCGAGGCAAGAACCCTTTTCGTCACGTCGACTTGGACCACTACCGGCACTACCGCTGCAAGGCCATTGTGTGGTTCCGGGAAATGGATACACCCATGCTAAGGGTTCCTGGGGCTTTCACATGAACACCGACGACTCGACGACAGATTTTTTACGGTTGAATGCAATGGCGACCCAAAGCCTGAGAGAGACAAGGGTAGACCGCAATGCTATGGAGAGCCGGAGGAGACCCCCGAGCCTGAAGGTCCCAAGATCTCCGTCGCCTGGAAGCCGAGGCACAGCGCCGTGGATTACTCGCTGTTTCTGCGGCTTGCCACTGGCACGACAAAGTCATCAGAGCTTTATGGGGTTTGTACGGGGGTTTGAGAAGTTTCGGGTTGGAGAACTCGCATGTCGAATCTGTCCGACTCGGCTGAGCTTCCGCAGCTCCGTATTTGACACCCAAATCTTGTTTTGCATATTTGGAAGCACACATTGAGAACAACTGAAGTAAGGCTTGTGGTTCTGGCTTTTGCCTATGACCCGAATCTTGGGCCTCAACCCCAAAGTGTCCGAGACCGAGAGCGCTACCCTTCCGAAGTCTTCCTCAACAGCTTGTGAATCCGATCCCCTAAACCCCTTATAGACAGCCGGAAAACCCGTGAACCCTAAAGACGCTGATATCCGTGTTACTCAGATGCCTGGTGTATGCTTGCTGAGAGGGCGGCCCTTGAGCTCACCGAACAACTCGGGGGAGCCTCGGGGTCAACAAGAAGTGGGAGTTTCCGAAAATTAGGGTTACCTTATTTGGGGGTCCTTATAATAAGGATCCTACTATTTAGGGTACCATATTAGGGTCCCCTATTTTCGGAAACTCCCAAGTAAGGCAAGAAGTCACAGGAGGCCAAAAGGGGGTTTTAGCCTATGGGGGCTTAGTAGGGATTAGGGTTCCCATAATAGGGTTCATATTAAGGAATCCCTACCCCAAGAATCTGAAACCCCCCTTTTGGCCTCCCATCAAGATGTAGGCAAGCAGGAGACACCCAGAGGGGCCTTAGTGGTGAACCACAATAGTAGTAACAGCAGCCAAAAACGACAACAATAATGATGATGATCATAGTAGCACCGATAGCAAGAACAAGAAGAAACAATGGTCATAGCCATATAGACTTAACTATAATACTATATCATTCTCTAGGACTCCTCCGCTAGAGATGTGCTTCAACTCAATGGCTGTCTCCTATTGCACGCTTCCCAGCCACGCCAAAATCGAAAAGAAACTCTAAGCTGTTTGGCCACAGCGAAAAGATTGACAAAACAACTTGTCAGTTTACATCTGCAAGGGCCTGTCCAAATCCTACGCCGTACGAAGCCTAGAGCCTAAAGCCCTTAGCAGACGGAGCTTCGCGGGCCTTTGCTCAAAAGAACATGGTGGTCTCAGCCCGTCAGGCGTAGTGAAGCAGAGTAGAGTGCTCTGAGACAATGCCGAACCACGGTGGCCGCCGGCGCCGCAGCAACGAATGGGAGGAGCGGCGGCAGGCAGGCTCTGGCAGGCCTCCCCGCACTTGAAAGATGTGTGTGCGTATATATATATATATGTATATATATATATACATATACATATATTTATTTGTATATATACGTACATACACATATGTATATATATATATATACACACACACAAGTACTTATATACGACATAATATCTATCTATCTTACATGCATACTTACATATATACACGTATATGGACCCCCCGGAACCCCCCAAGCACACACTTTTTTCTTTTTGCCCTGTTTAGGAAGGCATTGTTTGTTGAGTGTTTGTTGGTATCGGAGGGATTGCCTTTTTACGTTACTCTTCGCAAACCTCTGTTTGATATTTTCGTCTGTTCTTAATGCACGGACCTCTGTATAGGTGTCTTTCCAATATGGCATGGGAATGCTTGTTTCTGCTTGGCATAAAATTACACACTTTTAGAGATAAGTGTATATGAAGGTTACTGGTGTCGCTTTGTTTTGGCATGGAGGATCTTCAGTTGTTGTGTTTTCATTGCTACTTGTAAAGGGCTTCGGCTTTAACTGGTCATTACAGTACAGAGACCTACTCCGTGCCATATCCGCATTTCGCAACAAAGTTCTGACATACATGACATGTTCATAGTCATCATCGAAAAAGCCCCAAAACGTCTGAACCGACTTTGGAAAACACACTCATTCAGCTAAGAGTGCTTGTGCATATTGGTAAATAGTGCATGCGCAGCCATGAAGTCTCAGAGGATATGAGTTGGTAATTTGCATTTTATCCGGTTGTGAACAAACATAGGACACAACAACTGGTGCATTGACTTTGTGACGTCTGGGTAGTCTTAATTAGCATGAATGACAGCTGTTGAACAATACCGTTTACCATGAGTGCCATGCAGGAGTACTGTACAGTACGAAAAATGGAGTTACAGAGTGTTAACTCGGTTGGTCTGACAGAAGCAGCAACCGGAATGGTGACTAGAACCACAGTAGGGGGAAATGCATTGGTAACAATGTCGTTGGAAAGTGTGAAAGTCAAACCACCTTTGATAGGATGCGCAGAAGAACATGTTCTATGACCATGCATGGCAGTGGTGATTGGATAGGTTTGTAGGGATCTGACGACTTCGCACACGATTGAGTACATGGAGGGCGGTGGCGCATATATATATATATATATATATCTATATATATATATAGTTATACTACCGTATGTATGTATATATATATATTAATTATGATTGCTATACAGATAATTTTGTTCACGATTCTCTTCTTATGTGTCACGTCGAATGCATTGAGATGTGGTCATTGCTTGGTTGCTTTGTTTTCGGCTTGCTTTATCCATGGCGCAGGCGATACGGAAATGCAATGTGGCAAGATTTCCACATGAAGCGCGGAGAGGCTTACACGCACCGCCTCACAGAGGAAGAGGTTTACAACCGCGAGCCTGAATTTCACAAGGTGCCCATGGCCCTGCTCGGACGCACGTATGAGACGCCGCGGATGCCACCACACTTCAACCATATGCCGATGCAGAATGGGATTGGGTGGGGAGGCTTCATACCCCCGCCCGCGCCCGTCGTCGATCATGTGCAGCTCGTCCTGCATAACATTTTCCTGCTGCAGTGCATGGGGCCTGTTCAGGCCGAACTAATCCTCAAGAAAACAGCTGCCCTTCAGGGGCCGTATACAGACTAAAGAGCAGCGCGCTCTCAGAAAGCTGTGCACACCCTTAGAGGTGAAATTTCTTCAATCTAATTTCTTCATGCAAGAATTTAATGAAACAGTTCAACAATGAGCTGATTCCGCTGGCCCGACCGGGCACTGCATGGTACTGTCGAACGGAGTTGTGTGCGAGCCTGCTAGAAGTTCGGCGTGTTCTTCGCAGAATCTGGAGTTGGAACGTTCCATCAGATGCGGTCTGCACAGCAAATCTCTGTGCCGCATTCCTGCTTGCTGAAGTGTTGCTCACAGGTAGGTTAGACAGCATGGTGCACCGAGTATCGAAACAATACCGACGAAAACGGGAAACTAACTACAGACACCGAGTGCCGCGGCCGATGCCCGTCGTAGCGAAGCCTTGTGATAGCTACAGGCAATGGGCACCAGGCTGATGTTTGACAGGCCAACAACACGCGTTGCCAGATGTTTCCTCTATGATGCTACTTTGATCCATGTTGCACGGCATTGGCTCTGAGACGCCATGCTGCAGTGCCAGGCTGCAACAGCAACGAGGGCCGAGGTGTGCAGCAGCTGGTCGCGCGGTTGATGTTGAACTTCAATATCAACTACACCGGTGCCACGCGGCTGGCGAGGTCCGGAGGAGTCGCCCGCGGCCACACGCCACACTCAGCCAGGACGACGACTTTTGACCAGGCGGTGGGTCGCGAGAAACCTTCGCCCCAACAACATCAAGATCATCACTCGCAGCCCGCTGAAGCTGGTTCTTCGCCAAGAGCATCGGACCGGGCCTTCAGCATGGAGTGCCGGATGGGCAGTGCGCTGGTTGCTGATTTGTTTGATGACGCCTACTGTGCAAACCTGGCCTTCATCCCAAAACTTGTCGAAGAGAGAAGCCCCTCAGCTTCTCAACAGGTGGCCCACGCCAAGTCAGTTTGGCAGGATCCAGCTTTAGCGTTGAGAGACTGCTTCGTTTCATTATTGGTTAACACCTTCGAGTGCGAATGTCAAGGCATCGAAGGCATCGCAGGCAGTGTGCAATTGGGCACATTGACTTCCGAAGAAAAGCACGTCGTGCAAACAATTCTGCGTAACAGCAGAAAGAGCGAGAAAGCTTTGCTTGAGTTCATTCCAATTCCGAGATGTGTTCATGGGATGATGGCGTTGCTGATGGATCCTTTGTTGGACTGTCGCCAGCAGCTCGAAGGCCGGTTGTCTTCAATGTTCCTGCAAGCCGTTTCCTCTGTCCATATAGAACGGCTCTGGTATAAAAACAGCGCTTAGAACTACAAGGCCTCTTCATGCCAGTTCACACTCAACACACATCATGCAGGTGGAGGTCGAGTCGCGGACCTCTTGGCAAGCCCTGCGCTGGCATGCCAACAGCGTGGCTACAATTTGCCGCTGGAGATGATCGTCTGCGGTTTCACGGACGAGGATTTGCGCAATGGGTTGTTCGCTGTCAAGCAGTGACATGTGTAGCCAGTGTTTGAATGGAGTTCATGTCGGTCCGTACACGTCGACAGAGACAACCCATGCTGGCAGGATGTACTCATGCTAAACTTGGACCAGAATCAGAGTCACCTGGTTTCACTCATATTGCAGGTACTCCATACTAATTCACAGTCTAATTAAACTGGCTCGGCACGAGAGTGCCCCTGCCATCGTAGCAGCGATGCTCATATCGCATCACCAGGCGCTACGGAAGTTGCTGTTAGTTCTCGCAATCGGCAACTCGGATAAGGAGAACTGGGATGGCTCCAACGTACAAAATCTGATGGGTGCAGATACCGGTACTAGAACAGAGAGAAATATGAGATTCGGAACTTAACCAAATATGTTTTGAAAATCAGTAGTTATTGATCTAGAGTTTGATATCATGATAGGAATACCTTTATCATGAATCTATAAGGTCACGATGCAGTATTACAGTATGACAATATTACAATATTATATATTATAGGGGCGGCCCTTGAGCTCACCGAACAACTCGGGGGAGCCTCGGGGTCAGCAAGAAGTCACAGGAGGCCAAAAGGGGTTTTAGCCCAATCGGGGTTTAGTAGGGATTAGGGTTCCCACAATAGGGTTCATATTGGGGGTTTAGTAGGGATTAGGGTTCCCATAATAGGTTCATATTAAGGAATCCCTACCCCAAGAATCTGAAACCCCCCTTTTGGCCTCCCATCAAGATGTAGGCAGGCAGGAGACACCCAGAGGGGCCTTAGTGGTGAACCACAATAGTAGTAATAGCAGCCAATGACGACAACAATAATGATGATGATCATAGTAGCACCAATAGCAAGAACAAGAAGAAACAATGGAAATAGCCATAATACTAGATCATTCTCTAGGACTCCTCCCCTAAAAAATGTGCTTCAACTCAGTGGCTGTCTCCTAGTGCGCGCTTCCCAGCCAGGCCAAAATCGAAAAGAAACTCTAAGCTGTTTGGCCACAGCGAAAAGATTGACAAAACAACTTGTCAGTTTACATCTGCAAGGGCCTGTCCAAATCCTACGCCGTACGAAGCCTAGAGCCTAAAGCCCTTAGCAGACGGAGCTTCGCGGGCCTTTGCTCAAAAGAACATGGTGGTCTCAGCCCGTCAGGCGTAGTGAAGCAGAGTAGAGTGCTCCGAGACAATGCCGAACCACGGTGGCCGCCGGCGCCGCAGCAACGAATGGGAGGAGCGGCGGCAGGCAGGCTCTGGCAGGCCTCCCCGCACTTGAAAGATGTGTGTGTGTGTGTATATATATATATACATATACATATATTTATTTGTATATATACGTACATACACATGTATATATATATATACACACACAAGTACTTATATACGACATAATATCAGACCCCCGAACCCCCCAAGCACGCATTTTTTTGCCCTGTTTAGGAAGGCATTGTTTGTTGAGTGTTTGTTGGTATCGGAGGGATTGCCTTTTTACGTTACTCTTCGCAGACCGCTGTTTGATATTTTCGTCTGTTCTTAATGCACGGACCTCTGTATAGAAGACCCCAATATGACACGGGAATGCGTGTTTCTGCTTGGCATAAAATTACACACTTTTAGAGATAAGTGTATATGAAGGTTGCTGGTGTCGCTTTGTTTTGGCATGGAGGATCTTCAGTTGTTGTGTTTTCATTGCTACTTGTAAAGGGCTTCGGCTTTAAATGGTCATTACAGTAAAGAGACCTACTCCGTGCCATATCCGCATTTCGCAACAAAGTTCTGACATACATGACATGTTCATAGTCATCATCGAAAAGCGCAAAACGTCTGAACCGACTTTGGAAAACACACTCATTCAGCTAAGAGTGCTTGTGCATATTGGTAAATAGAGCATGCGCAGCTATGAAGTCGCAGAGGATATGAGTTGGTAATTTGCATTTTATCCGATTGTGAACAAACATAGGACACAACAACTGGTGCATTGACTTTGTGACGTCTGGGTAGTCTTAAATAGCATGAATGACAGCTGTTGAACAATACCGTTTACCATGAGTGCCATGCAGGAGTACTGTACAGTAAGAAAAATGGAGTTACAGAGTGTTAACTCGGTTGGTCTGACAGAAGCAGCAACCGGAATGGTGGCTAGAACCACAGTAAGATGGAAATGCATTGGTAAAAATTTCATTGGAAAGTGTGAAAGTCAAACCACCTTTGATAGGATGCATTAGGCGCAGAAGAACATGTTCTATGACCATGCATGGCAGTGGTGATTGGATAGGTTTGTAGGGATCTGACGACTTCGCACACGATTGAGTACATGGAGGGCGGTGGCGCATATATATATATATATATCTATATATATATATATATAGTTATACTACCGTATGTATGTATGTATATATATATATATATATATATTAATTATGATTGCTATACAGATAATTTTGTTCACGATTCTCTTCTTATGTGTCACGTCGAATGCATTGAGATGTGGTCATTGCTTGGTTGCTTTGTCTTCGGCTTGCTTTATCCATGGCGCAGGCGATACGGAAATGCAATGTGGCAAGATTTCCACATGAAGCGCGGAGAGGCTTACACGCACCGCCTCACAGAGGAAGAGGTTTACAACCGCGAGCCTGAATTTCACAAGGTGCCCATGGCCCTGCTCGGACGCACGTATGAGACGCCGCGGATGCCACCACACTTCAACCATATGCCGATGCAGAATGGGATTGGGTGGGGAGGCTTCATACCCCCGCCCGCGCCCGTCGTCGATCATGTGCAGCTCGTCCTGCATAACATTTTCCTGCTGCAGTGCATGGGGCCTGTTCAGGCCGAACTAATCCTCAAGAAAACAGCTGCCCTTCAGGGGCCGTATACAGACTAAAGAGCAGCGCGCTCTCAGAAAGCTGTGCACACCCTTAGAGGTGAAATTTCTTCAATCTAATTTCTTCATGCAAGAATTTAATGAAACAGTTCAACAATGAGCTGATTCCGCTGGCCCGACCGGGCACTGCATGGTACTGTCGAACGGAGTTGTGTGCGAGCCTGCTAGAAGTTCGGCGTGTTCTTCGCAGAATCTGGAGTTGGAACGTTCCATCAGATGCGGTCTGCACAGCAAATCTCTGTGCCGCATTCCTGCTTGCTGAAGTGTTGCTCACAGGTAGGTTAGACAGCATGGTGCACCGAGTATCGAAACAATACCGACGAAAACGGGAAACTAACTACAGACACCGAGTGCCGCGGCCGATGCCCGTCGTAGCGAAGCCTTGTGATAGCTACAGGCAATGGGCACCAGGCTGATGTTTGACAGGCCAACAACACGCGTTGCCAGATGTTTCCTCTATGATGCTACTTTGATCCATGTTGCACGGCATTGGCTCTGAGACGCCATGCTGCAGTGCCAGGCTGCAACAGCAACGAGGGCCGAGGTGTGCAGCAGCTGGTCGCGCGGTTGATGTTGAACTTCAATATCAACTACGCCACCGGTGCCACGCGGCTGGCGAGGTCCGGAGGAGTCGCCCGCGGCCATACGCCACACTCAGCCAGGACGACGACTTTTGACCAGGCGGTGCTCATCTGGGACTCTTTTTTCCGGTCGCGAGAAACAGCATCAAGATCATCACGGACAACAGTGCTGCACTGGAAGTATGTTGTCGACGATGACTTTGACATCATTGTACTGGAACATGTGACTTAGTTGCAGGTGCCGGCCCGTGGTTGCTCTGAGGCTTCAAAGCAGTGGTTTCCATACCCTTTGACATGAGTGTACTGATGTGTTATTCTCAAGTTTGGATTGGCTCTTGTATCCTGATATTTTCCTTCTTTCCATTTACCCATTTGCAGCGTGTTGAATCGCGCGCCTCAGATTGCAAGGTATTGGGTCATCGCAGCAAGCGCAGCGCAGCTCGTCATCCTCAGCATGTCGTCTTCCGCCAATGCCATTCTCACGGAGGCAGAGCGAGGGTGGCGGCCTAAGCTCGAGGTCACATCGAGGAAAGCATGTATAGGCGTTCAAAGCTTTTCCAGAGTTTACGTCTATGCTAATAATTCGAGTCTTTACGGATACAGCGAAGACAAAAGCCTCGACCCAACTAACACATACTTTAAACATGACAGCCCATTGCGACCTCAAGTTTTCTCTCAAACCTTCTCAGTTCATGCTACAGGATCAATCAGAAAGAGCTTGAGCAAGTGTAATCTTTGGACGATTCTTGAACCCCAAAAATGCTCAGCATAGGAGCAGTGCGAAGGCATCGGGGACTTTGCCGCCGAATCTGACGGAGCGAAAACTCCCGTGAAGTTTAAAGTTTAGACTCGCTGGAAAGCCTGCACCCTAAACTTGGCTTTGCAAGAAACCTACATGCATCTCCACGCGCTGAATCGTGATTCGTTCTTGAAGGTTGCGAACCGCCACGTGGCCGCTCTTCGCCACGGGCCCAGATGGGCTTGGGTATTATGTCCATTAATGTACGGTCTTCAGCCATTGACAACCAATTGCTCCAGTATCTGTATAGACATATTGATTGGCAGAGCATCGCATCAGCCGGTCAGCCAGTTTGTGACGATGCACGGCCACACGCTCTTGCGGCTCGTACTCGTAGTCATAATGAAATGATCAGGACTTCTCACATTCAGCATCCAACATGACTCCGACGATTTCATACCCATTGCAGACCAAACGATGTTGTTGATGAGCACGGCTTCTCAGCGTCATACTTATCATAGTTGTCGTTGCCTTCGTCGTCTTCATCCGCCTCACTAGCAGTAGCATCATCGTCAGCATTGTCGATAGCGAAATGGACGCAAGCATATTGGTGCCCAGACGTCAGCTGTAGCCACTTTGATGTTCACAGTCCATGTAGCAAGGGCAATCAGAAATCCTAACGGTTATCCGTTCGTCTGGTTGTCGAAGTCCTCGTCGCGGCCGTCGTGGCAGCGCAGTTGGACTAGCAGCAGTAGTCATAGTCAGTCGCAGCAGCCGCAGCAGGAGGTATAGTCGGTATAGTCCTAGCAGGGGATGCAGTACCAGTAGTCCAGCCACATGCAAGGGTGCAGGGGCGCACTCGCCTGTATCTACAAATGCAAAGACGTATAATTTACATTCGCGCGTTCGGAAGTAACGCAGTGGATTGGGGCCCTAGTCAAGATTCGGTTGCTATATCGCTTCAACCTTCAATCGGATGTCTTTTCTTGTCGAAACTTGGAGTCTTGGACTGACTGGGGCAGTGGAGCTAAGGAACAAGTGCTTGCGTTCTGACTGTTGGTGTGTTGGAGCATGCTCAGAATAGGCAATAAGTATCGGCGGGGTCTGCATCACCGACTCGTGGGCGGTGCGGCGGTAGAGTTGAAGCATGCAGCATCCGTCCAGTAATGGTGTCACACAAGGCAAGCAAGTCTGATCTAAAGCAGCATGTTGCTGCAGATTCGCTGTTCAAGTCCCCAGGCACCTCTTCCCCCGCAAAGCCTCCAACCCCAGCTCTGGATCCTATTGAGCTGGCCGGCTCTTCACCTTTAACCTCCATGCCCCGGAGAAATCCTACTGGAAGGTTCATATGGGCAGTTGTAAGTAGGGTTACAGGCCCCCTAATATGGGTTCGAAGTATAGTTACCCTACTTCTAGCCCCACTTCTAACTGCCCATGAACCTCTAAAGCAGACCCGCAGTAAAAGCCTTAAAACATCTTGAAGCTCGTTAGACCCCTGAAGCCTCCTTAAGGCCTTTCTCAAGAGGGTCGGGGGACTTAGTGACTGGTTACTTTAAGTTAAGGACTTATAAGTACCATAACCCCAATTAGGGTCCCTTTTAAGGTACTTATAAGTCTACTTACTACCTACTTACTAATACTAAGTCCCCCGACCCTCCAAGTAAGGTTCCTTAATGGTTTAGGGTCTGGGGCTGAGTAGGTAACCTTTCTAACCTTATGGGGCTTATAGGTCCTACTATACTTCAAAAAGTTAACCTTTTTGTGGGCAAGGGTTCTCAGCCCCTAAGTAATAGAATCATGGAGGGTTGAGGATTTAGGGTCAGTGAGAGTTACCTGACAATATACTGTCCCCAAAAGCCTTGTTTGGTTCATGAAAGCTGCCTTTTCTACAGACCTGCGTTCAACTCCTGGCATAGATCATGTTCCTCGTTGTGCCCAAACCGCAACGAGCTACCATTGCTTGCAAAGGCAGGTATTTTCGGGGTAGCCAAAATGCAGAGAAAACTCTAGATTGGTGACAAGCCGGCACTCGTTTTCCAGAGGTCCGAAGTGCAACTACAGCCAGGCGCCTGGCTCCTCAAACGACTGCGAGGGATGCTGGGTGTGAGGATTAATTAATTACAGCTTTTTGTGGCTTATGGAGCGGATTTGTTAACCAGTTGATCATGGCGTACAAGGGACCCTGAACCGTGACTGCGGATTTGCCAATCATGGCGCAGTGGATGGCTTCCGACCGAGGCAGGCAATCGTGATGTCGACTCCGACCACTATCGCTTTCCGGGTGGAAGGCCGCGCATGCTTCCATTCCAGGACATACCCAAAGGCTCCATAGTAGTTCCTTTTTGGGATTACCTTTTCGGATATTAAATATGAACCCCAAAAAGGAACTACTATGGAGCCTCTGGGTAGATACATCCATGGTTTGGGGCCTGGGGGATGAAAGTCACATGCGCACCGACGACAGTGTATTGGCGATCCAAAACCTATATAAGTTTGAAAATCCCGCTGCATGCGGATGCGCATGAGGCATGCGCATGGAGAGCAAGACGGGAGCGCCAAACCCGAACACCCTATATAGGCTTCGATCTCCGTGACCGCAGAGGCACAGCGCCCATGGACTACTCGCTGTTTCTGGGGCTTGCCACCGCGCTGCTCTGGGTGATTTGTGACAATGGGGCAAGCGTCGGAGGCCTATGGCCCTAGATGCTTTGTAGGGTTTGGTCGATTTTCGACTTTTCGGGTTGGGCGGCTGAGCTTCCCCTAAACCCTACATTCTGAGCCCTAAAGCAAAGCCTCGGACAGTTCTGAGCCCAGCCCTTCGCCTCGAAGCCGAGGCACTACTCCATGGATTACTCGCTGTTTCTGTCGCTGGCCACCGCCACGAGAGCGCAGCCCTGAGATGAATCGCAAATAACACTGGAGCAAAGCCCGGTTTGAGAGGTTTCGGGTGGGGAACTTGCTTGTCGGATCTATCCGACTGAGCTGGTGCAGCTCCGTAACACCCAAAGCTGGGGTTGGCATGTTTTCAAGCACACACCGGATAACAACCGAAGTAAGGCTGGTGTTTCTGCCTTTAGCCTATGACTCGGGCCTCAATGCCAAACTGTCAGAGAGCCCTACCCGACCCCCCAAAACACTTTTAAATCCGAAGTCTTCGTGGATATCTTGTGTATCCGAACCGCTATCACCTAGGAGCTCTAGACACCCAAAACCCAAACAGACCCTAAAGGCGCATCCGTGTGCCTATGTGAAATGCGTGGTGTATGATTTCATCAGAGAGTTCCGGGTTGGGGACAGGGGTTTGGCGACTCTTGAGGGACTTGAAGAATGGTCAATCATAGCGGCTGCAGGCAATCCGAAGGCCGCTAGAATGCCATGCTCTCCACTGAGCCCCAAAACCCCTGACAACCCTCCTTGTGTCTCGCGTTTCCGAGGCGCCTGAGTCGTGGCCTGATTCGTGTCATGTTCCTGAAGCCCTGAGCCGCAGCCTCCACCATTAAATCCTGACTAAGACCCCAGAGACTCCCAGATCCTATGAGCTCCATAATCATCCGGAACTTCGCCTAGCTTCGAGCAGTTCACAGCGAATATTCATTGTCTTGGGAGTCCCCGATCGCGGAGCATCTAGCGGTATTCAGCTATTGCAGAATGCCCTGTGACTAAATCGGACGAACTCCCATGCTGATACGGTCGGAACATCACGCAGAACCCTAAACTCCAAACCCTATAGGCTCTAAATAGATCTCGCACAGTTTGCTGACTGAGCCGCTTTAATGTCTCAGCGCTGCACGGTTGCCTGGCCTGCCCTTGAGCTCACCGAACAACTCGGGAGATCCAGGGTCAACGCGAGAAGCAGGAGACAGTGTGCGTGACAATTACTGCTAGTATTCCTTCGGGTTCCTGCCTATGCCATATTATAGTGTAGTATTGCGTGGCTTTCCCCTTGCAGTCCGCCTCATGCCTGCGACCAGAACAGGTTTCATCAGGGAACGTTTCAGACTGCATTCGCTTCGGCACGAAGTACTGTCTCCCGTTACATGTTGCTCAGCCAAGCAAGATGAAGTTCTTAGCTTGACTTGGCTACACAAAAGCGACGGAGCAGACGGAAGAAAAGGACTTGGCACATGCATCTAGAATCTAGACACTTAGTCTTCGATTTAGTTCAAGAACCTCCATCTCGCTGCTGTAGGTGTGAGCAGTGTTGCACTAACTCTGATGTGGATCTTCCGAGTTCGGAGATGCTGACGAGTGGACACGTTCACAGGCTTGCTCGAAATTGATAGGGCAAAAGACTTGTCATGCGACGGACATCCTTGCAATGTCGCCACAGAGTTGCAGGAGAGGGAACTTTACCTAATTGCAGAAGGCGAGTGCTTGATGCATGGCCGTTCGCTTCAATGAAAAGTGCCCTGAATGTCCGCAAGCTTGTATCTCCGAGGAACAGATTAGGCTTCAACCGCTCTCGTGTTCTTGCCGCTCCGCGTAACAAACTGAACATGCATTCTGGATACAGCAACATGACGAGTTGTGCACAGAGACGGGAAGTTTCATGTCATCACGCACTTGGTTTAAAGTAGTTGTTTCGATCCTGGTTGCATGACTATACCACATGCAAGACTTTGGCGGAGTGTTAGGGCAATGGAGCTTCCGAGCAAGACTTTTCATTTCTCTTGGGGTGGCGACTGCAGATCTCTGAAAATCTACAGTGGCACCCCTGCGGAAGACATTATCTATGCAGTCAGGTGCGAGTACAACCTGCACAACGAGGAGTGTCTGCAATTTCGGGATGCTGGTGGTGTTCGTACAGTGTTGTCTCATGCCTGCCCGGACGGAATGGCATTTGTGGTTTGTTCCGGCACCGGCACTGCCCTGCCACGGCCTTCGACAACGACGGTGCCTCCGAGGCCGGAGGAAGGTGCTTTGCACTTGGGGTCAGGGCTCTTTGAGGTCGAAATGATCTATAAGAGTATCATCTTATGGTCCCGAACAAGTAGGAATGCAGGCAATGGCCCCGAAGCCCTATTCCAGTTAAGGCCCTTACATTAGCGCGCTCCGTCGCCAAGAATCAATGTGAACAGTTGAGCGTACGATTGCAGCAGGCATGCAGCTTCTCACGTGGCAAGGCCAGACGGCCGGAGTCCAAAATTAGTTCCGATCGCAGCGCCCGGGTTGCACCAAGAGTATCAGTCATTATCAGTCTTTGACGTAAGAATGGCTGATGCAAGGCGTCTCGCGTGCACGCACATACTCTTTTGCCTGTTTTTCAGCCCCTTGTTTCGGGTCAGCGCTTTGCCGTGCCAGGGTTGTGAATGTCCTTGCTTTCAATATGGTGTAACAATCGACACGCACTGAGCTCCTGAGCCTGTCAGGATGAAGGACCCCTGCGACACGACCACAAAGTGGACAAGCTGGACCCAGGCAGAGTTCATGTGGAGTTGTGCAAGGACAAAGAGTTGGCTAAAGGTGGTTTTTCAGTTGTGTACCAGGGGGAGTTGGATGGGCGCCCAGTTGCAATCAAGATGGCACGTGCAGATGAAGATGAGTTAAACAGGGAAATCTCTGTTCTGCGCAGACTGAACCATGACAATGTGGTTCAGCTATATGGCACTTGCGCCAAGGACGGCAAGTTGTTGGAAGTGCTTGAATTGTGTGGTCGCGGTTCTTTGGATGTGGTCGTGAGGAATGAACTTGTGACACAGCAGGTTGGGCGCCGGTACAGAATGGCCTTGGATGTAACAGCTGGTGTGTGCTACCTGCATGACCAGAGAGTGTATCACGGTGACTTGAAGCTGGCAAATGTCCTTGTAAGCGACGATTACAGGTGCAAAGTGGCGGACTTCAACTTATCAAAATTCATTCCTTCAGGTACGGCTGCATTTGAAGCTCGCGGTGGCACCAAGCTATACTCATCTCCTGAGGTACAGAAGGGAAAGGATGCCAGCTTTGCATCGGATATCTACAGTTTTGGTCTGTGCCTTTTCGAACTGTTGACTTTGCAAAACTATGCCAAGCTGGTGATGGAAATGGGGGGTCGGGACCTTCTGAGGTGGCTCAGGGATGGGCGCATGCAAGTCGAGCTGAAGGGCTGGCCAGCGGAATTTGTACCCCTGCGGGCGATCGTGGACACTTGCACAGCTTATTCTCCTGCGGAAAGACCCTCTGCTTCCAACATCCTTGCTGCCTTCAAGTCGTTGGACCCCTGTGCTTCCGAAATTACAGCCGGAGACGTGGCTGTCGCAACTTCTCGTGCTATTTGCAAACCTGAGCAGTCTGGATCCTCGTCGGCCGCGGCTCCTCGAAGATCTCAGATTTTACCAGCGTGTCGATCTGAACAACAAGTACAATGGTCAGAGTTGCAGGTCAGACAGCCTGCTGTCATCACTGACTGCCGGCATCCTGGATGGGGATCTGTTGCTGCGCTGCCGGAGTCGCACGTTGGGCGCGAGAAGTGCTTCGTGTTGCCGCCGTGGGCGTCACGACCTGCTCAAAATCTCGCTCTGCCAGGAATTCGATTGCAATGGTTTGGCCCCTGTCCCTTTCAACACAGCTTACCATCAAACCCTGTGCAAAGACGACCGCTAGCAGATGATTCGACGGGGAACTGGGCCGGGCAGTGCAAGATTGAGGAACTCCCAGACTCTCAGTTCTATGTGGAGCAGCCAGAGAAAATTTCGGAGGTACCGAGCGAAGACAAGGAGTATGAGTCGCGGGGACTCTCTGCTCGTTACGTCCATGCTGTCGATGATATTTGCCATGCATACGGCCGGCTGTCCAAGGGCTCCATCTTCAACACTGCCAAAGTCTCACTTGAGGATTTGTTTTCAGACGAACGCCATGACCAGAATCTCGCTTTCAACTGCGGCTCTTGGGGTAGACGCAGCCCCGCAGTTCCAAGGCACCCTCTTGAACCCAACGGCTGCCAGCATCATCAGTTCACGGTACTCTGAGATGCATGTCGTTCTGCATAAGCATCTCTAAATCCCCTTATAACCCCAGCGGTACGATACAATTGTTAGTCCGGGTATAGTAGTACCATACTTGGATACTTTTGTTGTTGGACATGTTCCTTGAATGAACCATTATGAAGTACACCTTAGCACGTTTTCCTCCTGGTTACTACAATGACCAGTAGTTGACCTCTTTGAAGCCTCTATTCAAGGAAGATGCCGGAGAGCAGCGATCCTGGAAGTGCAACTATCGATGCAG
This sequence comes from Symbiodinium sp. CCMP2592, assembly GCA_905221615.1. Classification (NCBI taxonomy): domain Eukaryota; class Dinophyceae; order Suessiales; family Symbiodiniaceae; genus Symbiodinium; species Symbiodinium sp. CCMP2592. Next base: position 277,190 of record CAJNDT010000184.1, read on the forward strand.
TGCATAGTTTTCCTGGGTATTACTTCACCTTTCCATATCGTCATGGCAAGAAGCGTGGTCAGGTCTCCTTGTTTGACATTCGAGACGTTGCTCTGGCACAGCACACACAGTTTCGCCATGGTGACCGTCTGGAGCGTGATGGACGCTACTTCACAGTCATCGGAGTGCAATTCAATGCAAAGGGAAAACCTCGAGTCTACACTCAAGCTGATGACGATGCCGGAGCAGCATTCCATGAGGATGATCTTTCATCATTTCGCAAAGTCGGCAGCTTAAAAGTGGCTGCAGCGGAACCAACAAGATCGACCTTCTCTGATCAGCACGACACATCGGAGCAGCTGGATCGGATCCTTGCGAAACTGATTCAGAAATGCAAGTTGGATGGACCTGGCCGCAAGACAGTTGCAGTGATGAGGCAACTTTTCAAACAGGGTGGCAAAAGCAAGGACAACAGCAACGCTCCCTGCGCCCTCTTCGATTTGAAGCCTGATTTCCCTGTGCAGCTTCGTTCGAGCCAGAAGGTGCTGAACTCGGTTCATGTGTTTGCATGTGGAGACAGCGCTAGGTTAAGGCTCTAGTACAGTTCCTACTTGGTACTGTTTCCTAAGGTGGTGATGTGTGATGTGCGGCCGGATATATGCGATCACTTCGGCTATTCTCACGGGGATTGGGTGCTGTACGATTCCGAAGCAGGAGCCATGTGGCTTGTGGTGGTTGGCGTGTGTGACATGAATGGAAAGCCCGCCTTGCTGTTCTGGCGTGACGGTGATTCAGGAGCAGGGATTATGGATCCCTTGCCTACTGATATGAAAGTGCTGTCTCGAATCCATCCTCGGGAATTGCGAAGCCGCTTCGGATCCCTCCCACCATCAGCATGCAGCTTCAACTTTAAGTTCATGGCTGGTGAGACAGCCCCAGTTGTGCGGAAGTTTGCTACATCAGCTGAATCTTGCAATGCCTTCGGCTTCGAGTTCGGAGATGTCGTGAAGGACAAGTGGGGCAAGGAGTATGTTGTTATTGGTGTAGGACCACCAGCCGCAGGTCGCCACTGGCACAAATCAAACAGGGTTCGTTTGTGGGCCTATGAAGTCGGCAGCGAGGGAGCGCAACCACTCAAAGTCGATTGCCACATTCGTTTTGTCAGACGGGGCCCAGAACCAGTAGAGTTTGGCCCCATAGGAGCATTGGAATGTACGTTTCCATATCCGGTGCGCACGCACGGCCATGCTCCCAAACGAGCCGTCAAGTTCGATGTCCGACCTGAAGTGTGCTCCAAGCTCACCGGCATGTCAGATCTCCAGCACGGAGCCCAGATTCAGAATGAGCATGGGAGGAAATTCTCTGTCGTCGGTGCAGCTTATTATCGCGGTCAACCGCAAGTTTGGTTTGAGCGTGAAGGAAAGTTGGGCGCAACCCTGTTTGACAAAACTGCATTCCTGCGCAACTTTGAACTGGTAGGTCGAATCTCTTTGCAGCCATGTGGTGCTGATGTTCCAGCCATGCATTTGCAGAGCTCGTTGGATTGGGACGACGACGCCACAACTGGAGACATGAAAGGACTCTTGGGGCTGCTGTGCTCAGGTGCCAGCCACACCCAGCTCCTCAAAGCTTTGGAAAGAAAAGCCAAGCACAAGAAGTACGCAAGGAAAAGCCAACTTCTGGAGAAGCGAATAGACTCAGTCAACCTGAACAAGGAAGACAGCATCAAGAGGGTTGAGCATGGGGGCATCAAAAAGGGTGATCGCGTCAGTGGTCCGGCTGCTGGCCGGCCAACTGGTCGCGTTGGCATTGTAACCAATATCGACGAGGGTGTTTTTCAAGTCGTTTCACTTTCAGAGTCATCGCAGCAAGATGTGTTCACTTGGCATGCCAAGTTCGATCAGATACACAAGGATCCAGAAGCTGATCTTGTGAGGCCGGGTGCCTTGGTGAAGCTTCGTCAAGCGGTGCAGCAACCCAGATGTGGATGGGGCGGTCTCACCCATGAACTCGTTCTTGGGGTCGTCCAGAAGGTGGAAAAGTGCATCGCATCCGTGAACTTGGGCTACAGCAACAGATGGCATGGCCCGTTGGATGAGTTTGAGGCGATCAAGCCTTCAGACAGCTTGCAAGTGGGCTCCCACATCCGACTCAAAAGCACAGACAAAGTTCCTAGATACGGATGGGGAGGGCACAAGATGCGTGCTGCGATCGGTGTGGTCGCTAAGATTGCGGATGAGGATATAAAGGTGAATTTTCCTGACATGGACGAGTGGAAGTCCCAGACTGAGTTCGGAAATCATGTTTGTTCTGGTGAGATTTTTCTGGCTGACTCCAGATGGACCTCAGCATGTAAGTTGATTTAAAATAAACCTTTACGAACTGAGGTGCAAATGTGATGAGATTGAAGTGGATCCCGTGTCAAATCGGATCCGGCCAGGAGAAACGGTGCAAGTGCGACAACAGGTATTGGTCCCCAAGTTCGAGTGGGGCGGTGTCAATCATTCTTCAGTTGGGGTTGTGGAGTCAATCACCCATGATGGCATTGTAGTTGTGGACTTTCCAAGCTGTTGCTGCTGGCACGGCCTTCTTGCCGAGCTTGAGATCGCGGCACAACCATTGACCAGAAAGCGGGTGGCCCTCATCATTGGAAATCACACATATATAGACAAAGAAGCGTATCCCTTCCTCAAAGCCGCCAAGAACGATGGCCGGGATACCCAGAAGAAGCTGGGGCTGCTCGGGTTCGATTTCGTGCTGCATGTGGAGAACATGTGCAAAAGTGACTTGGCGATATTCCTCCGACAACTTGAGCAGAATGTTGAGAACGGAAGCATCGTCGTTATCTACTTTGCGGGTCATGGTGAAGCAGATCGTCAGACTGTATTGCTTGCTGCGCATGATTCAGACAGCAAGCAGCGAAGCACGAAATTCGACACAGACCTCATCGTTCATGCCATCGCCGGCTGGTCTTCGAAGGATTTGTTTGTCCTGTTCATTCTAGACTGCTGCTGCTTGAAATCAGATGAATGTGGATCCGCCCCCACGACACGCGCGCCTGTCATCACAAACATCGCTTGTAACCAATTCTATTGCGTCTTGTCTTGCCAGCAGTTTCAGTCGGCTTGCCCAAAAGAGCACGGAGACTTCAGCAGATGTTTCTTGCAATGTGTCGATGAAGAAGTATCTGTGCATGAGCTCTTCGAGAAGGTAGCTCAGAAGCTTGGCAGGCGACAGCGACCCCAAGTCTGGCAGGAAGGGCATGAAGCCTCGCAAATAAAGCTTTCGTGTGGCGAAAATGTCTACCAGGCCTCAGAGGACGACAAGGTGGAGCGATTGAAGGCATCGATCAAAGAAGGCGATCAACGTGCAATGCTTGACCACTTGTGCGATGTTCGGGAGATTCTTGGGCCCAGGTTGTCTTATGCTCTGGAAGATGCAATGCTTCAAGGTCACATCCCAGCCCATTACGAACAGGGCCTCAGCAGATGGGAGGTGATTATGTTCCGGTTCATTTTTGACATATCCGATGATGAACCTGCGCATGCTTCGGCGTCTTTTTACCAAAGGGTGTCTTGAAGTTGGCCAAGCACTGTTTCAAGAAGGCTCCTTCGTCCTAGAGCTTGTCGAGGGGGAGAAACCCCTCAGCTTCTCAATTTGCCCGAGCCGAGTCGGTTGGCAGGATGCAGTTTCGGCATTGATTGAATCTTCATGTCACTCTTTGTTGAAGGTGACACCAAGGACACCATGCGGTGGTGCGACTTCAGACAACTGTCTTAGATGCTCACTCCTGCAATCCATGGTACAGGCAGGGTTTGCGTCTCGACCTCGGTTCAAGCGACCTGCATGACGTTCAATTGGTACGGGATCAAAATCGTCGGAACTGTGGTATCGTTCAAAAATCTTGCGGTGCTACTTTCCCGGCAATGCTAATTTCAGAAGTTAATCATTGCATCGAGAAAAATTTGCTGTTTAGTTCATTTAATAAAAACGTCGTCTGTTCTTGGGAGAAGTTGGGTGCATTTCGTTTTTGATTTTTTTCCTGCGCTAAACTTGGAATAGTTGTTATGACCACTTACATAACATAGTTGTGTAAGGTAGCTAAAAAGTTCGGTTGAGCTAGCTTAAGCTACACTTGCAGTTGCTATGATAAAAACACTGGTATTTATCATCTATATACAGAAAATTAAGATATTGGGTTTAGGCGTATATAGATTCATTTCTAGACCGAAAAGCATATATAGAAGATGATGTAAATGTTGTAAAATTATAAAACCCCAGATAAAAATGACTATGAGGCTATAAGTAGTAAAGTGCGATAGTTATATGTTGGATGTATGATGGTGATGGGCAGGCTGGAGATTTATGAGGCTTAGGGAGAAGAGCGAGAGAGAGAGAGAGAGAGGATCTGTAACGGCCATATGGTGAGGATGGGAGAAATCTATTGTGGTAGAATTTGTTAAATAGTTGATACAGGAGTAGTTTGCTCTTGATTGATTAGTTTGATCGGAAAAAACTATAATGGATAGGTTTATTCATTTAGATTTTATGTATTATTTATTAAATTAGTTGTTCGATAAGTAAGTGTCTTGAAATATTCTTATGCAGGTGAATAGGAATTTCAATTCTAATTTCTTTGATCGGATTTTATAAATCGAATATCTATATGGGGAATA